>WAAD01027526.1:1275-31614 GCA_013389945.1 Fregata magnificens | reverse complement strand
AATGATTCTATGATTCTATGATTCTATGATTCTCTACTTCTTGATGGTGAATTTGTCAAGTCACGAGTGAATGAGCCTTGGAGTAGGATGTCCCAATCTGAACACAATAATCTTTGAAGGCTTTAGGACTATTGTGAGTTTCAGGAGAGACAGGTGGGGTGGACTGTATTGGACTTAAATTGGTTGTGAGTACAATGTAGGTGCGGGTGATTTTTTAATCAGCGTTGGAGCTGACGATAGTTAACAAAAAGGAGGCAAGGGAGATGACCCTGGGCATTTGGTAATATTAGAGTTAGAGCTAAATAAACCAAACAGATTAGATAGATAGAAAATGCAGGTGTTAGCTGCAAATTATGTCTAGCTGTTAAAAATGTCTAGCTGTTAAAACATAATGCTCTTCCTGCTGATTTTGTATTGTCTGGTGTGTGAGGATTAGATTCTCAGGATAGTAAATGTCCAGGAACTTATTCTTGGGGGCACCCTGTGCAAGCCAAGAGTAGTGGCTAGTTAATCCATTAGTGTAAAATTAGCAGATAAGTTTATCCATATTGCTACTCTACTTCCATATGCGTCTGTATTCTAAAGGCAGTCACTTCAGTTATTTTAAAAACAAAATATAAAAGCTCTGATTTAGGTTATATTACTGACATCTGGCTGTGTGATTTTACAGATCTTTTGTCAGCTCGCTGCCTCTCTTCAGTATGACTGTGGGAAGAATAGTGTCTGATATGTATGTATGTGTGTGCTTCACTTGAAAAACAGATGAGTTGGTGTGTAAGTTCTGCGAGAGGATTGTCTTAGAGGTAATTCTAGAAATATACTTCACTCTGAAGAACTTCGCCTTTCTGATTGCAGAAGGGTGCAATGATAGGACTTTGTTTTATCTTGGGAAGGCTGATAAAATATTAGGAAGACATGTTTTACTGGTGCATTTATCCAAGAACATTGTATCTTGTATTTGCATGGCTTTTGTTCATTCTCTGTACCAAATTTCTGCAAGCAGTGGGAAAAATAATAGAGCTGTTGTCTCCGTTGTTCAGGAACAACGGTACAGAATACAAAAACCAAGTTACGGAATGTGCTAACTTGAATAGATCCTATGGCATGCAAAGAGATTAATTGTTCTTTATAACTACTAATTGGTACTTCTACCTCTTATGTTGAAATACTTTTTAAAATGCTGCTGGTGTACTATGTATTCTAATGCAAAGTCACACTGTTCAGTTGTTTAAAAAAAACCAGACAGCAGAAAACCTGTATTTGGAGATGGAAATCTGCCTTGACTGATCCCTAAAATAAATTGGTGTGCTTCGTTTTAAAAAGCAGAATCAGGCAAAGGTGAGAGCGATGAGAAGACTGGTGACCTCAGTGTAATGTGTCTCTCCTTCTGCTGTGACTTATTTAGCAGTACTTTATAACACACATTCCAAGCCTGCACCTTTTCTGAGGGAGGGATAATTAAGAACAAGTGTTTGTCAAAGGACATTTAACCTGGTTACAAATGCACGATTTAATCAGAGTACACCATGCTCCCATCCTGCAATCAGTCATAACCTTACTTGTGCAGCGAAGATGCGAAGATTCGTGCTTCCATTCCTGGGAATATTCATATAGTTAAATATGTGGTTGGTGTCAAGTGCATAAGAATGCTGAAATTAGGAAATGAGCTACACCTGATTCGGTGTAGTTTAAATAATCAGTCGTAGAACAAAAAAAAAGTTCTGAAGATGGATCAAGTGAAGTAAGTTGATAACAAATGATGGAACATCTTGCCTGTGACCATAAGTTCTCCATATATTTGTTTCTTTTGTACCTCCTTAAAGTATTAGAATTAATAATAAGCAATCTCTTGATGTGGCTGTGTTTATTGGTAAGTGTAAAGCATAAATTCTCTGAGGGGTGCAGAGGAGCTTGCAAGTGAAAAGCCCAGGTTCCCTGAGTAACTTAAACCAGATGAGGATGGCTTTAACTTGAGCATTAGGTTTTTAAGCAGCTCAATATTTGGCAAAGAGCACATACACAGTGGTCAACTTCATGTGCTTCTGGAAGGCTTTCCATCTGCTTTTTAAAACATCACCTTGGCAATAAAAAGGGAGGAAGCATTTGAGCATGTGTCATCTTTCTCAGATGTAAGCACGTGGTTCGAATGCTTCACTTCTGTCCCCCACCTCATAACAGCCAACGTAACCATCCTGACATTCAAATCCAACAGGACGCGACATTTATTTACTGTACAGTTTTAATCTCACTCTTCTTATGTGCACTTCATAATTTTGTTTGGGACAATAAAGTTTCTGAGATCTTTTCTACATTTGTGGCGGTTTTTGACCCTATTCCTTTTTCTCATTTACTTTTGTTCTTCTTCCTTCTCGTCGCCTTTCATTTTAGGCCCAGACAAAATAGCTACTGCTGATTTTTTTAAATAAAAGTGTTTCTGGATAGTAATTCTGTATGCGCTGAGCCACCCTGTATATTTTAGTGATGGGATCCGCTTTAATTTCATGTCTGTTGCTATGGAGCTGTGTAGATTTGCTTACTTGACCTGCCAGCACAGGGAGTTATTAAAGCCGCGGTCGCCATGGGTACCAGAGGACCGGGGTGTGCTTCGCAGGGAGATGAACATACACATCTCGCCCTCCGGGACCAAGGATGCCATATCTGGGTTCAGGCCCATGCTATCCTCAAAACTTGTGCCCTGGAGCTGAGCATGGAGGGGCATCACCCTGTGAAGGTTTGGTGTGTTGTAGCGGTTGGTGCTGTGAGGTCTGGCAGGCGACCAGCACTGTGAAGTCTGGTGGGCAGCAGTGGGGTTGAAGCTGCTGTTGGGGGATCTGTCATTTGCATAGCCCAGCCCCCTCCCCGCCCCCCCACCCGCTTCAGAATGTTTGGGTCTCTATAGCCGTTTTGGAATGTTACCTCCCAGTTGGGTCAACTGACCCAGCGCAGCCAGCAGGTCCTGTTGGAGCTCCTCTGTCTGGCATAAATCCCTCGGTATCTGTGATTCAGAAGAAGTGAAGTTTGAATCTACAGGTCTCCTTGGGTGACCTTCAGGAGCTGTGGGCTGCGGACGGGGACTGGCTCTCTTTCTCTGGTCCAGTGACTGGTCCCATTGCTCACAGGAGGTGGAACAGCTTTAACAGGTGAATCTATCATTTCCCTTCTTCTGGGGGTTACTGGAGTGGTTTCGGAGGTGAGGGAGATGTGAATTCACAGTCTTCAGCCAGGCTGGATAGAGCAGAGATGGCCTGTAATTTATCTGACCTCAATTCCATATCTGTAATGTAGTTGTAATCGTCTCTGCCTGCACAAGTGCACTAAGGTCCTATTTTGTTTTAAAGGAGATACAACAAATAAAATCAGTGAATCTAGTGTGCAGTCTTTCTGACCAAATATATAAACATTTACTTTAGGATAAGATAAATTGTAGCTTGAACTCACTGGTTATACTGACTAACTCTCCGTTGACTAAAAATGGGACCAAGGTTGGCTTGGACATGGATGTCTACATTGGAGACATCCACATTTGTTCAGATGAATCCCACCTGCATCTCCTGTGTTCCTGACGACTCTGTTGTTAGCCCTTATTGAAGCCAAGTACATACAGTCTCTGTCTCTTTTATTTCTCTTTTTTTTTAACAGAAAGGAAAGTCAGTCTTAGACATTCAGTTGTGGAAGAAAGTTTATGTTTGAAGGTCACGCATGGATCTTCAAGTAGGTCTAATTAGATGCCTTTTCCTTTTCTGTTCATCCCTGATAAGCTTAGGCACTCTTTGTTTGTGCTGTTTCTGAGGGCCGCTGCCCAAGGTGCCTAGCATTGCACAGGGAGATTCAGTATCTCCTTTCACACTGTGAATTTGCAGGAATGAAGTATTTTTAGGACATAAGTTAACTAAATTGCACTGAAGTGAAAAAAGTGCTCTGTAACTTCCGAGAGAGAATACTGGAATATAATCAGAATATAAATATTTTGAGCAAGAGATGCTTAGAAAGTTAGATAAAAATTAATAGCATAGCGCTATTTTTTTAGTTTAGATTTTTATATATTTTAGCTTTAAACTTTGGATTTTAAAAAATTGCTTGAATTTATTTGGAAGACGTTCAAATAGCCTAGTGTTTCTTTCAAACAATAAGCAAAGTAGCAGCTACAAAAAGTGTTAAGGCTTTAAAGTGTTTTGTATTTTTTAACCCAAATCTACAAGTTCCTGTTAAACTAAAGTGGCCTAGAAAAACAATCTTTTAATTCTGTGTCACAAATTTTATGATCCACTCCCTTCTAAAAAATTATTTTAGATCTTCCTTAGTAGAGACGTAGGCAATTAGCAGTTGGGTTGTGGCTTCTCAAGACATATATCTCTTTTTGTTCAGAAGACTCTCAGGCTGCCACAAGCGCCCAGATGTCACAGCGAAAATGGAGGATCCAAAAAAGAAGCCAGCATGTTGCAAAGGAGGAATTGGCAAGAAAAAGGTGAAAGCCTGAGTCCCACCTGTCCTAGATAATGACCTGCCCAGCTGTGGGCTGGTGGCACAGGCCACCTGCAATTCAGGGTCTTGGGCACAAATAGTCTGCAGTTAGGTGCTTCTCTCCTTCCTCACACAGAAGAAATAAATAAAGAAAAGGAGATCCCTGTAACTTAGTTCAGTAAAGGGAAAAGAAACTTACATTTAGATCTGTTTGCACCTCTTTTGGAGGATGGACTTGAGCACAAAGAAGAAGAGTGCCCTAATATAGGGTTGCTGGGCAGGCTGAGGGGATGCAGGGAGTCTGCTCCCAGGGAAGCTGTTCCACTTCGCATAATTTAGTAACTGTTTTATCGGCGGGTTGAAGCGGAGTTCCCAGCAGGCACACCATAACTCCTTTCTCTCTCTCTCTCTGGCCCATTAAATTGTCCCAATACTGCTCCAGATGTACAGAAAGTGGGACACCCACCATTAAAGGGAGATTCTCGCCTGATGATGCCTGCAACCTCAAGATTAGCGTTGCGCTCAGTCCGTCAGAGCGCCACGGCTCAAACTGCGTACCAGAGTGAGTAGGGGATGTGGATATGGGACTTTTGCAGGGAGTGTGTGGGCTGCTGGACAGGGTGAGACCTGTGCCAGCCAATTCATCTTTTAGCTCCAAATATATTTTGGTAGAGATGCAGGTCTCCTGGGGATTGTGGGAACGTGCTCCTGCATCTGGAAAAGATGGCTGAGTGCCTGGCATAGGAAGGGCACTGGGGTTTAGAGGTCAGAGTTGAGGCAGGTCTGGAAGGTGGCAATAGCTGTGATCTTTAGTCAAAAACATTTCTTTTTGTATATTCAAGCAGGTTTTTTTTCTCTCCTCTGCTAATCTAGAGAGGAATATGAGCCAAAAAAGAGAAACCGATGCTACACACACTGCACGCTCTTGAGTATTTGTTTTAAAATGTGTGTGAGGTCAAGTTAGAACATGCTTTGCAATTTGTGTATTTACTGCAGCAAATTTTTTGCTCCTTCTGGCTGTTTTCTGTGGTTTTCAGCCCGCTTCGCCTCCACAGAAAGAAATACTGTGCATACAAAAGAGGCCATTATGAATCTTCCCTTAGGAGATTTTTTTTTGTGCTCTGCTTTTAAATTACAATCTGTATTATTTATGCCAATGTTTAAAATAGCTTTCTGATTCCCTGGTTCAAGTATTCTGAACCTACTCCAGCTGTGTTTTACTATGTACAACTCCCACCAACCACCAGTTTTTATTTCAAGTCATTTTTCGTGAAATAACACGCATCGTGGCCAGAATCCTGTGTTGCTGTTACATGGTTTTTTTACAGTTTTCCAGCTGTATTCCTCCTCTCCCTGATAAACAATGTTGCCAGTATTCATTTTTATCTTAGAATACACAAATTGCATTCCCTTAATCTCCCTTCATAAACAGTGCCCTGTAATCCTGTTATCATTATTGTTGACCTTTTTTGAAATTCCTCTAGGTTATTAATGCCTTTTTAATGAGAATCCTGGGATTTAAACTGTTTTCTGACCAATGTTTACTCAAGAATTGATAGATTATTTCCTTCTCTATTTTCCTTTACATCCCCTATTTCTTTTTTGTCTGACATCTTGCTATGTTCAAAGTAGAGCTATGCAAATAACTGATTTGGGGGTTTGCTGCCAAATCAAAACATTAAAGAAAACCTTTGTTTCAGACTGAACAAAGACAATATTCAATCTAAAATATTTAGAATGTTTGGGGAGAATTTTTGATGTTTTACCCTCCATTTAAAAGAAGAAAGACATTTGTGAGTTTTCAAAATTGAAGCATCATTTCAAACAAAGTAGAAAATTCTGGTTTTCCGTTTTCTGGCCATGTTTGACTTCAAATCAGAAATAGTTTCAGTGTTCTCTGAACTTTGTTTTTTAGTGACCAAATTACTACCTAGAAGTTTTTGTTTCCTTCAGAGTGATTACTTTAAATACTTTTTGAGCAGTATTGAGTGGATATATCTATATATTCCTTGTGTTTATGTATCTGTATTTATACATAGGCATGGAAAGCTAAGGGAACATATTTTAGTCACGCAAATCTCACTTATTTGGTTTCACTGCGGTATAAAGACATTGGGTAAGTTGGTGGTTACTGGGCTCAGAAGTGGAAGCTCAAGCATAAACAACTAAGCAGGTCTTTGCAGATAGCAGTGGCGTTTTGAACACTTGACCTGTTTAAGCAGTAGTATGTTACTTGCTTTTATGTACCTAGATATCTAAATCCTGGTGAAGCTGTGGTTTAGATTCCTTCACTCTGTTTTGGTTCTCACTTGAAGTTATGATTCTGAGCTCAGGAAGAGCCTAGGAGAAAGGAGAAATGCACGTCCAGTCCCTGTTCCAATAAAGGAACCACAATTTAAAATCATAAAATAAAACCCAGCAGCCAGAAGAGCAACTAGATAGAGGTTGCCTAACTTTGCCCAAAACTTTAGATTGTAGAGCTTAGTTGTCTCAGGTGTGTTGGGTGCAGGGGCTGGGCAGGGTGTCCTGATGGAGGTGGGAGCTATGGGAAATTCAGGCCTGTTTGGATTTCACCCATGTAGCAGCGGGTAATGAAGACAGGCATCCCAAATTGGATGGATTTATGGAGAAGCTGGAGAGGGCCATGATAAACTGAGAAGACGGGAACCCTGTCTCCTCATCTAGGTCTTACTGCTGGATGCTGTGCACGTTCCTAGTGGTGTGATGGGGAGATGCTCTGAAGCCTCCTCCCCATTCAAAGCTAAATCTGGCCCTGCAAATCCCAGGTGGATCCTTTCCCTAGTAAAGCAGATGGCAGAAGAGAGCTTTCCTTGGGCCACTTCTGTGTGGACCCTGATATATTTGGTGTAGTGTGAAACACCCACCCTGGTCTTTAGACAGGAGCCAGGCACCGAGCTGTTCAGCGCTTAAAAGCGCTGACCTGCTTCTCGCCTGCCCAGAAACAAGAGTTTCACACAGCTGAGCAGCTTTTCTTACTGAGACCGATGGGAGGTATTTCCTGAGTGAGGTGGCAGATAAGGAGAGCGCCACTTCCAAAATTCCCCCCCTGGGAGCTGGGGACTTGGCATCCTTTTATAAATCCAGCCTCTGGCCACTGCAAGGTGGACATCGCTTGCCCAAGGAGCTTGAAATATATCACCTTTAATGTGACATAGCAAAGTAGTAAACCTACTTTATAATAGCGTATCTTACATATACTGTTACATAAAATGTATTTAAAGGAAATGAAAATTCTGCAGGGTTTGTTTCATATTTTATTAGTTTTACGAGCCTTGTCCTGCTTCCGTGCTGAGGCACTTCGTTACAGGTCTCTATTCCTCCCTTCTGAAATTCTGTAAGTAATGGGAAGCTGTTGGCTTTCGAAATCTGGGCAGGCTGTGACTGTTTGCTAGAGTTGGCAGAATACAGTGTGACCACAAACCTGCAAGGATTAATAAGTTGAAAAAGCACAGGCTTCTTGTCTATCATTTGTGCTTCTTAATGATAAGACTGCTATTGGGGGGGGAAATCAGCAAATGACAGCAGTCATCACTTGAAATGCATTGTCCTCAGACCTACCTTGGCTTTATTACTGTAAAAAACGTAGTTTAGGCAACCAATCAGTATACCGGGTAGGGTTTTACTGTCCTTTTTAATAGATGACACTTGAACTCTATTGGGTTTTTGTAATCATTTCAATGTGTGCATTACAGTAAATGTTTGCTTAGCTTATGACAAATGTTGCTTTTCATCCTGGGACTGCAGGGTTGTTTAGTTAGTTACCTCCCAGATATGTTTCTCCTTCCAGTGTTTTTCTCTTGCCTGTGAAAACACGTCAAACTGATTTAAAATGTTTTATGCACATTATAATGAAAACCATATGTCTTAATATTAAGGGTGACTGTGCAAAAGCTTTCAGCTGAATCAGGTTTAGCATGTGATTTCATGCATTTGCATATATGCTGTGAACGCGTGCCTGCGCGGTTAATTGCTGTGCACCAGCCAGCCTCTCTCCTCCTTGCGCACGGGAACCAGATTTAGGAGATGTGTTGAAGGGGCCTCTGAAAGCCCTTTGTTAAACTTCTGCCACCAATGTGACGGGAGGGCTGGGATGTTTTCCCAGTTTGTGATGGAGTTCACTCCCTTTCTGTGTACTGCTAAGTCATCCCTGCCAAAGATGACATTTTCCAGTTCCTAAAAATACTTCTGACCAGCCTATCCATTCCCCTCCAAACAGAGCAAATAGCACTGCCAGGTACATTAAAAAAATCTCCTGAGGTGACACTACATGCTTGCTTATAAAAGATACTTGTCTGTAGGTGGATTTACAGATACATTTTATAAAACTGTCAAATGCAAGTTGAGTTTCATCTTATACAGCTCTCAGTGTAATTTTTGAACCTCCAGTCTCAATGTTTCCGTTGAGGTTGGTGTAGCAAAGCAGCATCCTTCTGTCTCTGATCCAAAGAGCCTTTTTGTTTGAACAGGAAGATAAGTTCCCCAGACTGTTCCCTTCTGCTCCGTGAACATATGTTCCCCCTGACAAAGGTCATTTCAGGCTGAGAAGAGAAAATTTATGGGAGCCATTTTTGAGGTGTTGTTAGAACAGCTCAAACTGCGTATAGAAGCACAAAAAATAATCAGGTCAGGCTGATTTCTGTATGAAGAATCTCCTGGAGATATATAAAGCAGAAAAACACCCCAACTTGTAATGCTCTTTGTCTGTTCCAACAACCGCTTGTGGCTGCTCTACAAATCCATGAATTAAAAACAATTAAGAAAAACACAAGCCCAGATCATAGTGATATGCAGAATACACATAATGGCTCTCAGCCAATATCAGTAATTAGTTTGTAGTGACTGTGTTTTTAGAGAAGAACTTGATCGATTTGTGGTTTCACAGCATACACAAGTCACATTCTGTATTCATTTTGAGATCTGCAGTGCTTATAATTTGCATTAATGTAGTTCAGATTACTACCAAAACTATAGTATTTAGATGGCACCAGAAAACTGCTTAATGAGATAAATTTTAATTATTTGATAACAACCCTTCTTCCAAAGCAAGAAGAGTAAGCAAGCAAGATGAGCAAAAATAAAGATAAATAATTAGTTTAGGTCATACAACCACCAGTCTGACTTGACAGGATCATTTGTAAAATCAAGTTTAGATCCAAATACAGGGAAGCAGGATCTGTGTTGCAGTTCTTCCCCAAAGTCTTCTGTCTGGTTTTGAGCTGGAAGTCTCCTCACCCAGCAAGTTTGAACAATTTATGGAGAGTCACACTGAAAGTTTTGCTCCACATTCCCTCTGACTGCATCTTTGCCAGCTGCCCAAGTTACCAACTGTTACTGGACCGTGCAATCAGCTGAAATGTGATTAACAGATCTGTCTGAAGAGGGAGCACTGGCAAGCAGTCGGGTGGATGTCCACCAAAGAGTGGGGAGTGATGGCTTCATTGGCCAGCACAGCGGGATAGGGGAGGGGATGCCTGCTGGTACCCTTAGGAGTGATCATGCCAGGCATTGCTGTGCCCAGCTTCTCACCATTGTTGTGGGAGCACAACGCACAAATCTGAGCTCGATGACTAAACTGCATGTAAAATCAGAGGAGATGGTTAGGTACTAAAATCCAAAATTCACAGCAGAGAGCATGCCAGGCAGGAACACACCTCCACCAGTCCACAGGAGATGCCAGAGAGGAGTGCCCGTCTCCCAGACTTAGCCACCTACTTGTAGTCCCAAGTGTGCCCACGTGCGTGCCTCGGATTCGCTCTGAACCTCCATACTGGAGCTAGACCATCTCTGTGAGTGCAGGCAACCAGCACATTTCATTCCTTTGAAATATGGCCAGCGCTAGTGCTACCACCCTGTTTTGGGTCACAGCTGAGCAGTTAGAGGTTGAGGAAAATGTCAGAGTTCAGTCCCTTCCTTAGAGCAAAGGAGTTCAAATCCACACCTCTCATAAGAGTTCCTGAACCACTGTGACCTCCTGGTCATCCTCAGCTTCCTCCACTGACTTTAGGCCTCATGGTAGTGGAGGGTATGAGACATGGGCAGAGGCAGAGCATGTGGGACCAGCTTGTGTCACCCAAAGACTAGAGCAGTCCATGTGGAGGAGAGTCCTGTGTCCTGTTCCTTGCTCCCAGGATTATATCTGCATTTACCCAGTTACTGTTTGGTGTGAAATATAATAGTAAGTCCAAGATAAGAGTCTCACGTACAGTAATAGCAAGTCAAATAAGTAATAAGTCAAAGGCCAGGTACTGGAACCAAAGCCTACTGTCAGCTATGGGCTTGACACCGTGAATCGAGTACACTTCCCACTAAGAGACTTTGCCCTTGAAATGGGTCATTTTTAAGGGTGTTATCTGAAGAAAAGCCTGAAATGCTAAAGCAAGACTTCATCACTTCTTTGCCGCCGCTTTTTCTTACATTTGTCAGTGCACGTGAGCAGTGTGGTTTTCTTTCCTAGATTGCTTGTGATGTACAAAAACAATCTTGCAGGAACGACCTCATATCAAATAGAAAAGAAGCAGCATTAGTGTTTCATGGAAATATACTGCTTGTGCTGTTAAAGAATAGAACTGGGCATGTAGCTGTGAGTTAAAGGTTTCAAGATAAATGAAACCAAATATCTTAAAAATACAGGCCCTTTCAATAGTGGGCATTACAACTGAATTCTCTCTACCTTTCCAGCTGCTTCTAATGGCTTTGCTGGAGTTTCTTCACCCAGCCAGGCCCTATCTCTTCCCCTGGGATCTCTAAATAAACCTATCTACAGAGACAGCGTGCCACCTACTCCTCTACTTGCTGCATGGGGCTGATGAACATGGATGCATATTTTGGTCTCTTTGCCATATAACAGTGTGCTTTTGAAGGCAAGGAAGCTCAGCAAATTTAAGTGCTTTACGTTTTGAGGACAAGCTGTCTCTGTCAGCACTGTTTTATTTACAGCTCTGTCTCACTGGGTGACTATATGCAAAACCTGGCATCAAGGGTGATATATATATAAAGAGGTCATGTTTATGGAGTCAGAAGACAGGTAAGCTCTGTGGTTTATATACTTTGGCAGCTATGAAACAGTGGTGAAGTTGCAAGTAGGAAAGACTTACACAAAAAGACTAAATTTTAATAAGCTTATATGCATCCTGAGTTTTGGGAATCCAGTTCTGCTGCTCAGCTGTCAATGTTCCTGTCACAGACATTACTTGAACTTTTTTCTAGATTTTGATCGTACTATTTAGATAGCAAATGGACAACAAAATGCACACAAGAAAGTTTGAGCTTTATTCTTATAGAAGGGAAAAGATTAAATGCTAAATTTAGTGTCAAGGCCAGAAGACTATACAACAGGGTATCCAACCATCTGTAATGGCTAGAAATAGCAGAGTGGGATGCCATACTCCAGGCGTGCATGTGGGGTTGTTGTGGGACTCTGTGTAAGAAATGTATATACTGTCTCTATACATATATACATATGTATATAGACGTGGTATTTCTGTGCTTGCATGCTGTCCTGGTAGGCCTGATATACCTAATCTGTTCTACCTGTAAAACCTGTGAATGCAGTGTGTGACATGATCACTGTACTGTGTCATTGTCCTTGCGCTACGGCAGTGAAGAGAGCAGAGTTCAAGGTGGGGCTTTTCTATACCCAAACATGGGCGCAACAGCTGCAATGCACGCATGGGATAAACACACACCGGTGCCAGCTGGAGGCGTACCTGCCCTTGCACAGGCAGCTCTTTCTCCCCCTCCTCAATCCTGCCCCAAAGTTTGTACTTGCACCAGACACAGGATGGAAAATTTGCCCTTGAGTAATTAGTAGGAGGTGTCCGAGTTGATTGCAGTGCTGCAGCAGGACAGCATTAGACCCCTGAGCTGTGGTCCCCAACCCACAGCGCAGATGAGCGCATCCGTCTGCCAGACCATCGCCGCCCTCTCTGCGCAGTGCAGCACACAGTCAACGGGTTGCAGGCTCCCTTCTCCTCCCCTCAGTGTCAGCTGGAGCTAGGTGACTGTCACGGTGCCATCAGGGCATGGGGAAAGCTATACGGCAGCACAAAGCATGATGCTGTCTGCAGCACACTCTTAGCTCAGCGCCATTGCCCATTGAGCAGTAAAGTGCAGGGACAGCACTAGATGCTGCATGATTTCACTCCTGCTTCTCAGATACCCGTTCCAGGCAAGGAGCAATCCTGGAAAATGTTACAGTACTTTGTTGGCCATCCTTGTGTTGTTCTTCCCATTGCACAGAGCAGTGCACAGCTCCGCTCCCATGGCAGGGGTGTGCTGCTGCTCGGAGCCCGCTGCGAGGTGGGGGGAGGCCAGAGCAACAGGCTTCCCAGCGTTGGATGCTGTACGTGCGGCCCAAGCATTTCCATCAGAGCATATTTCTGAGTTGGCTCGCCTGCCGGCAGGCTGTTAGTACTGTAATGCTGAGTGGCTGGAGCATGGAAGAATATATATGAATGAATTTCAAACAAGATACTGCTGAAGACGGCAGCTCAACGTGTAGCATCTTCTTGCACGAAAGGGTGGGTAAGACAGTCCTCTTAACAAGAAAGTCTCAGACCAGAGCTAAACAAGTGTTATGGCCAGTTACGACAAAAGAATATGTTTTTGAGAAATGTCAACCTCTTTCATGGTTAACGCTGAATTGGTGGGCTGTTCTGGGGCTTACATGTGTGAGCTTTTCCAATCACATTGTTACAGTGACAAAAATAGTCAACAGGTGTCCTTACGGAGCTGTCAGCCTGGAGAACGGCGTTAGGAGAGATGAGAGACCGTGTTCGGCTCCTGCCCGCATTGCTGCTAGAGTTTCACCTCTTTGTTAAGACATTTGTAAGACAGAAGTCATGCTTACCCAGGAGAACATGTTGCAATTGATATTTTATGGATAGATGCCATGTTATTTTGCTTAGAGATGTCTACTAAATGGGAGAAAATATTTTTTAAAGTCTCCTAGTAACATTGCTGTTGAGCTCTGCTACATGCAAAGCTGGCTTGAACATCATTAACACACTTGGAACCATTACTAGCAGTGACCCCTTTAATTTATAAAATGTTCTCAAAGATCCTATAAATAGCCGCATGCCTAATTTTAAGTATAAGTAGTCTCCTGTGCTCAATGTTAAGCTTGTGTGTAGCTGTTATCAGAATTGGGGCCAGAAAGGTTAACTCGTGCTTCACAGACACAGTTCCTGGTCTCAGATGCAGTTCAGTCTTTCAGAAAGCTCAGCCTTCGAGGTGGTTGTGTCTTCAGGCTCTGCTAACTCTTATTGGCAGTGCTTAGCTTGGCAGCCCTTCCCAACGCTGCGCTCTAACCCAGGAGGGTCAGGGAGAGGCAATTATTAAGCCTTGCTTCCTTGAAATGCTTTTGATAGCAAGATCTGATTATGATGTGGTCTACTTAACCAGAGACGAGCCTCGGCTAGGTCTCCTGCACTCTGTGCTGCAGCCAGGACTTGGCTTTGGAAAGCTGCTGGTGTCTTGCAAGGGCAGGAATGTGTTGGGGGCCCGAACACCGGAGGTATGACATCTGTGCCACATGTTTACTTGTTTGGGTGTTGTTTGGAAAAGTAGATTTGGGAGTAGTGTGGTGCCAAGACAGTATTCGGAGTGTACTTTAGTCTTGTAGATGGGAATGTTTTCTTTATCAGGAAACTCTGTTGCAACTTTGGACATCATGTCCCACGGTCATTTTGCTTCCCCAAGGAGAGGGTCACTGACATCTGCATCTGTAGACATGATATAAATACTCTGTGAAGCAAAGCAACTTTGCTGCTCTCCTTCCCTCCCCTTGCAAACTTGCACGCAGTTGTGATCTGGTTACAGCTGTGGTGACTTGGGTCTGATTATCAGGGGTGTTGTACTGGGTATGGAGTTGGTTAGAGGTGATAAAGCTGGGTCCCTGGGATACCCTTTTGAAGAGCTAAGCTTTGCATTTGAGCACTCTGAAATTGGACTGAGGAATATTCTGAGCTGGGCTGGGCTGAACCAGCGGCACAGAAAAATGAGGGCTGGTCTCAGACCTGGTGAGGCTGGGAAAGTATTGGGCTAAACCGAACACATCTGATCCAAAGATGGGTTGCTAAGAGCTTCCGGATGATAAGGATGGTTGTTGGATGTCTCATCCTCTTTAAGGTTGTGAGGACAGGCTCTGACAAGGCCTTTTCCCAGTCCCAGGTATTCAGGGGTGCAAGAAGTGCCCATCACCATCAGCTCTGCGAAGGATTTAAGAAAGATTGTGCACTTGAAGGTTTATCTGCCGCAGCAGGGGCGATGGTAGCTGCAGCTGCATCTCCCCCTCGTGGAAAAGATAGCAAAAATGGGATTTGTGGTAAGTCTGCAGCCACTGGCCGGGGGTGTCTGTGCGTGGGACGGCACCCAGAAATTCTCAGGTGAGAGATGCTCCCCTTGACGGGCTGCTTAAAGGATGTTGGAAAGTTATTTCCATCCCCTCAGATAAAGTCGCCATCCATTATTGTGGCTCTGCAGCATGAGACTTGGATATGGCTTGGGACATTTGCCATTTGAGTGACAGACTGAAAAAAATCCTAACTTTAGGACGGGTTTTTTTCCAGATGATAAGACTTTCTTAGTACATCTACCTACTCCTGACCCTAGCAAAATTAGAGCAGTTTTCCTTGTATATGCCAGAGCTTGGGAAATAAAAGCTGTGATGCATAGGAAGTCAGTAATCAGGTAGATGGCTTAGCACCCGAGAAGCACTTGAGGGCCACACATGATTATTGGATTATTTTAACGCTATTAGAACTGCCTTACTATGCTTCTGTGCCACATGAAAACCTGCATACATGTGTACATACATATGTGCATATACCCTGTTAGCAAGCCTATACACATTTATACATATATACATGCATGTTTATATCGTTTCAAAAACCAAAATAGAAGCAGCTTTCCTCCCAGCAAGTAGTATTTTCATATGGTTTAAAGCAAGAGAAATCTCCGATTACAGTTGTGTGCTCCTAATCACTCTGCTCCTGAAGGAGCCACATGAGCAGCCTCATTCATGTATTCATGACTGTGAGAAAGCGAACAGGTTGTCAGAACAAGTGTTCCTAGCCGAGCCCTAAAATGGCTTCTGTAGCATGAGGGTTTTGTGTCCAAGTATTTTTCTTCTGCTCTTGTTGAAGTGCCAGTTCTGAAGAAATGTTGAAAATCTGGAACAAATCCAGTGCTTGTCCTCATGGATGTTTGAAAATTCATGCAACTTCTAAAATTCACACAGGACGGACAAAGGAAGGATGCTTGTGATTCATTGTTATTTTGAAAACAGTCTTTGAGTTATAATTTCCATCATGTTTTCACTCTTCCCTTTTCCTTTCCAGGCAGTGAAGCTGATTTTAGCTCTTCAAGCAGCACAGGCAGTATTTCAGCGCCTGAAGTCCATATGTCTGCTGCTGGAAGCAAAAGATCTTCTTTTTCTCGCAAGTAAGCAAAGCAATTTTTCCTGAATATTGCAAATGTTGCTCATGCAAAGATAGACTACTACGTAAGGTCTTGCAGCTAATACATACAATACCAGTATTGTGAGTTTTAAAACAATTTGGGTAACACTATGCTCTCGGGCAGCCTTTACACTGATGAGAACTGTGATATGAGAAAGAAAAAAAAATTGCTGTATTTGGAGCACAAAAATTGTCCATATGCCAGATCAGCTGACTGGTATTTTTCTGTTGTTTATTCATAAGAAGTATGGGAGATAGAATCAGGTAAGGCAGAAAAGGCATTGGCTGGAGTGGAGGAGGAAACAACTGGGTGTATGTTAGTTAAAAGCAGTACTTCTAACCAGTTAACCTTAACCTTTTGGTCTTTACCACTTTGTTTTCTCTCTGTAATAGTGTCAGCTCAGCATGTACCATTCCAGATCATGACCGTATTTTTTTGTAGGAAGAAGTAGACAATATTGACTTCGACACTTTTTTCTTAAACACCCTTGCCCAACCTTTATATAACTAAAACTATATGCAAATAAAAAAAAATATGAGTTATCTATCTAAATGAACCTTTCATGAAAGATTTCTGTAAGTTTTCTTCCTATCATGTGTGAAGTGCAAATCCAGACAGCTTGTGAATACGGGGGTGTTTGGATGGAGCAGCGCACGTTGTTCTCTGCCCACGCAATCGCTGCTGGTTACATTTCTTGGAGTAGGAGGAAAGAGTTCAAATTGACAGGACTGGTTTCCTGCCCTTTGTGGAAGAGCTGGCAGGCAGGCTGGGACTGGCAGCGGGATACCCGTATGCTTAACTCACACAGACGTCTCCAAGGTCGTAGTCTGCCCCAGTGTACAGAGATGGGCAAAATGATGCTTAATGAGCAGTTTCCTATCTGTATCGTGACTGTTAGAAAAATAAACATGACTTAAGCACTCTCTAGATTAAATCTAACAAGTAAAGGTACTGGCTGTGGGGAAAAAACAGTACTAAGTATAATAGGAAGCCCTAAAATCACCTCACTTTCAGTAAGATTATGTATCATTTCATATATTATTGTGTATTTAAATATAACTTTAAATTAGAGCATACTGACCTACTTAATTGGACAGAAGTCCTCTATGATAGTGCTTCTTCAAATGCATTGCTGTGTTATGCACAGTCTGTGCAAGTTCTGCCTCACACCAGAGTTGATGTTGTACTGCACAAAGTGGAAGGAGATGTCTCCTTTGCAATATGTTCTTTTTTAACTGTTTGACTTAACTCACTATGAAACATTTCAATGTTGTCACAAACCACAGTCCTGCACTTCATTGTAAAATAATTATAAAATCACCCAAACCGCAGCAGTGTGATGAAGGTTTGCAGCAGCCACTCGACCATCTGTTCCTTATAAACTGTTCCATTTTCAGAGAAGGGAGGAAACTAAGTCAGACAATTTTAAGAAGAGATTTTGCTTCATAATTCTGTGGTATTTAAATTTTTATGTTCAAGCCTTCTCCTTTGCTGGCTGGATTTGCCTTTTTCTGTATTTTTTGAAACCTGCCCTTTCATTACAGTTTAGAAGAACAACTTCCATGGGAGGATGAAGGTAGCAGCATTGTAGTGCAGGAAGGCAAACTCACTGAGCAAGCAAGTAACGCACCTCGAGAAGCTGACCTCAGAGCTCCCCAGCACTTTGGCAGCTGTCAGGCAGTGCAGATATCAATTTATTTCAAGCACACACAGTTGACAGTCAGATTATTTAATAAAACATGGGAAAAGAAAGGTAGATATGTATGAGGGAAACTGGAAGGAAGAAAGAAAAAGCTGTGCTTTCCTTTGTCTATTTTAATACCATTTCAGCCTGCTCTCAGTGGGGTTCAAACTATATCTAAGCAAATGAATAGCTGACAATGACAGCTGAAGCACCCAGTATGCCAAAGGCAGAAAAGAACAGTGGCTCAAACAAAATCTGTTTTCACTGCACGCTGTGATCCCTCGGGCTGCTTGCTGAGGAGCATGAAAGCAGTCTTACAGCAAACCTCCAGGGTTGGGCATCTCTCTGCAGGCCTGGCCAGGGAAAGCCGAAACGTGGTTCTTTTGGCACTAGTCGAGGCTGCAATCCTCTCATTACTTAATGGAGTCAGAAGTTCAGGGAATGTGGACGATCTCTCACGGAGTCACTGGGAACTGTGCTATCCACAGAGAAATGTGAAAATGGCCAAGGTTTCCCTAGATCACGTAATTCCGACTGAGAGCCCCACAGTCAGTGAAAGAATGTGCAGTGGCTGGTGACTTCAGGACTTTGTTTCTTCCCAGCTACGCACAGTTATCTATCTGGTTTAGTGTTTAGACAACTTTGTGTGTAAAATAAGACACATAATGGGTTGCATGATGAGGGTAATCCGATATGCTTTAACCATTTTGGTTCCCCTCCAGTCGTGGCCCGTATGGTCGGAATAATGGATCCTTATCCTGCAAGTCTGGAGCCAGCCCACCTGCTTCCCGTGAAAAGGACCCTTTGTCAACATTGTGTAAAAACCAGCTGAATCCTGCCAACATCCATCAGAATTACAGGGCTTCTTCAGCCAGCAGCAGCAACTCAGGCTCATACAAAGGAAGCGACAGCAGCCCAGTGATGAGGCAAGTCTTTATTTCAGCATCCCGGTGTTCAGCGCACTGACTTACCTTCTCTGCGCTGTAACGTGGGATCAGCTGTCTGAGTTGCCAAGCAGGTCACTTTGCTCCTCAGCATAGGTGTGACTCCTCATGTTGGTGGCTCAACAGTCAGCAGGGTGCTCCGTCCCTTGTAAAAGCTTTATTTTTTTCAGCACTGTAAGATTCAAGGTAACTTTTAGTCAAAGCCCTTTGTAGTTGGTTTTTACTCCAAGGCAGGCTCCTTCATGTGGTTTCATGCCATCAATTCTCATGGAGATTTACTGGTTCTTTCATCTGAGGGTCCTTTCACTTTGGAGCAAGTTGGGTGAGGTAATATAGAAAACCTTATACACTCAGGCAAAAATTCACCCTGCCCAGCCTTAGGCACCTCCCTAAGGAGTGCAGTTTTCTGTACAGGAAAGAAAACAATTATGTGCCAGAGCACGCGACACACATTGCAGAGAAGAAATTGCCACCACGCTGCTGCTGTTTCTCTCTCCCTCTCTCTCTCTCTCTCTCTCAGGCAATTCAACAGCCAAATGTGTCAGACACACACCTAAGCCTAGGCAGGATAAATCTAGGTTTCAGTGTGCTCAGCTTTATAACTCATGTTGTGGAGCTGAACTCAGTCCGTACACTACCTCACCTGGCCATGTCTGCAGCTGGGTGCCCTTGCCAGTGGCCCGGCTGCCTGCTCTTGGGCACACCACCCATTTCGGGTGAGGGGATGGCTAGGTATTTTAAAGTTAAATGTCTCATTTGATGTAATGGCACTGAAACTAAGTACAATAAATAGTAAAGTTTGCACTATAGCCACAAATCAGCCATTCCCTCAAATACTTCGATTTGCCAGAGGGAGCTGCTTGTGCGAACACTGAGGAGCCCCAAATGAGTCAAGCTTTGTATCAGTCAATGGGATGTTTTTCTTTTTGCTAGGACTGAAGGAGTGATGTCCTGTGATGGTTTGGTGGTTTGTTTTTTTGTTTTGGTTTTTTTTTTTTTTCAGACGGCCAGGGAGATACAATTCTTGTGCTGACAATCACAGCATTAAGCCACAAAATCCAGAGCAGTATTTGACTCCTCTGCAGCAGAAGGAAGTTACAGTACGGCATTTGAAAACAAAGCTGAAGGAATCTGAGAGCAAACTTAAAGAAAGGTATATTTCACTTCTGAAATAAGAGGTAGAAAGATTTATTGAGGAACATTTAGGGGTGGGAATCCTGAACGTGTTTACTCATTTCTTGACCACATAAATTGTTCATTAAGAAATTTGAAATATGATCAGTCTGATGAGGTTGTTTTCAGGTATTTCAGGTTTCATAGCATGCTCAGTGAATACATACCATGCAGTTTAGTTATGAATATGGCTGTCTCTTTTCCCTTTTTCAAACTTTCCCAATAGAATATTTTTAAGGGATAATTTTTTACCAGCCTGATTTAGCATTGAGACCTTTTATACATAAAACAGTTTCGACCTGCCAGCATGGCAGATGACAGAGACCTTAGCCTCCTGTTCTACCTCACTCAGTGAAATATGACTACAAATGTCCCCCTTCTCCCCAAATGAAAGGAAAGCTCTTACACGAACCAGTGTTCCAGCTTGTGTTTTCGTCGCTTAGATATTGAATTTTTCACAATAGCCCTTTATATGGATGCTGAGCAAAGAAGTGACAATGTGCATTACACAGCAACAGATGTCGTTTCTTTTACTAAAACCGCCCTGAGAGCTGGCTCTCCAGCACACACAACCCAAGCAGGCACAAAGGGACATTTGAGTGGAGCCCCAAGGCAGAGTCCCAGGGATCCCTTGGTCCAGCTCGGGATAGCCCAATCTCTGCATCTGCGAGGGCTGGATCTCATGTAGGGGCCCCCTCTCCCCACTTGCTTGCAAGTCAAGGCAGCAGCCTCTGTCTCCACGCTGCGCAAAGCAAGCCAGGTGCCTGCGGCCCCGAGCCGTCCTGCTGTCTGAGGCCAGTGTTGGCTCTGGCTGTATGTGACAAGCTGCTGGCAGGCATGGGGGACACATCCAGGCAGCTGTTTCTCATTTCCTCCAGGGTGAGGCAGTAGGTGAGATATTAAGCGCTGTACTGGCTGGACCTAACCTAGAGGTCACCACTTGCGCCTCAGAATGTCTGGGATCATGGCATAGCCCACAAGGCTGCTGGCTGTGTGGCGAGGTCGGTGACTCCAGTTAGCAATCAGCCAGCGTGTCTTGGCAGCTGGCTTACGTCTCTGCAAGCTCTCTCAGAGATGGCAGCAAATGGTGCATGGAGGAATTTGTTTCCTTCTTGGAGCATCTCTGCAGCATAGCCATCCCAATGCGGTGCAGCCTCACATTGACTCTTTAACTGACCAGTCAGAGGAAGTGTTACAACAGTTTTATTTTGCTACAGGGAAACAGAAATAGAAGAGCTCAAAGCTCAGCTGGGACGGATGAGGGAAGACTGGATTGAAGAAGAGTGTAATCGTGTGGAGGCAGAGCTGGCCTTAAAGGAAGCAAGAAGCAAAATTAAACAACTCAGGCAGGTTGTTGAAACCATGAAAAACAGCTTGGCTGAGAAAGACAAAAAAATTCAGAGATACTTCATAGACATAAACATTCAAAACAAGAAACTGGAATCTTTGCTGCAGAGCATGGAGATGGCTCAGAACAGCTCTATGAGGGATGAACAGTGCCTGGAGTATACGTGTGACTCAGAGGGGAAGCCGTTAGCATTGTGTGCCGTGATGCCAGGCAGCCTCATCACAGAGGACCAAGCTCTGGAGGAGGTGGCAGATAGTGGGCTGCTTCTTAATGAGGACACAGGTAATGGGACTGATTCATTTGAAGAAACTTTGACCACCACAACCTCTGAGTTCAGTGATCCAGCTTCCTCCAGTTCTGCTGTGAATAAAGAGATGCTTGAAAATGTTCTGGATGAAAAACTAACTTCTTCCCAGGAGGAGGAGAAAAGCAGCAAAGTGATGGTGGAACAGGCCATCCAGACTGATGTGGTGCCATATAGCCTAGAGGTGGAGCAGCTCATTCAAAACATCTTCAGAGCTCAAGATGTCTGTCCTCGAAGCCCACCTTCTTCACTGAAGGAATTGCCTGGGTTTTCTCTTGGAAGCTTCAGTGATTCTGGTATCATAGTGGACTTAACTCCAAGTGATCCAAACTCTGCCATCCTTTTGTCTCCTATGGAGTCTCCATGCAAGAAGGTGGAGCATGGAGTTAATGAAAACCGTTTCATGAAAGAACTTGATTTTACAGAACCTTATGATGATGAAGCCTTTGGGTATGTCAATACTTTCTCTCAGACAGAAATAAAGAGGAGATACTGGAGCAGCAGTCTCCTCAGAGATGTTCTGGCTGTAGCAGCCCCTGTTGTACCAACTATCATGTGGGCTTTCAGTACTCAGAGAGGAGGAACAGATCCCATTTACAATATCGGAGCATTGCTTCGTGGTTGCTGCCTGGTGGCCCTGCACTCTTTACGTCGTACACCCTTCAATATCAAAACCTAAAGTCCACTGTGTCCCTGGGCACCAACTGGCTAAGGCAGAGAGAAGGATGGAGGAGGTGATAGATAGATCATAAAAAGTTAAAAGTTACTATATATTCTGGCAGAGTCCATAATTTTGCTTTTGACTAGTTGATTTGCATTATAAATTGGTTCAAAAACATGTTCCTTGTTTCAAAACAGAAAAGCTGAACCCTATAGTTCCACAAGATGTTTTTAACTAGTGTTTTTTTAACAGTACTGCTGCCTACAGAAGTAGTCCTCCTGCTCCCAGGCTCTGTGTCCCTCCCCTGTGCTGGTGTCTTTCTGGTGCCAGTGCATCTGCACAGTGAACATAACCAGGGAAATCAAGGAGAATTACAGCTAGCGCTCTTTCATGTTCGTTTGCTGAGTTAGTGTTAAGCTCAATTTCCCTGGCTGGTTCACTGAGCAAATGTACAAGCACTTTGCACTGGCTCAGGGGTAGTGCAAGATGCACCCAGGAGCAAATGGACAGAGAAGGGTGGGGTATTTCTTTAGGCAGCACTAACCTAAAATATTTGTGAAACTACAGTGTTAAGTAAGTGACATGGAGACTTGTTCCCCCATGTATTCCAAAAAGCATGCTAGCGTTTTCTATTTGTTGTCTGAAGTGTCAGTTCAATTTAGAGGTAAAACCCATATTCCCCAGGCAGCTTCCAGCACATCATTTGTGCCTGTCTCGTGTAGTGCTCTTCTCAATCGTACAGCTGCTCGAGCATTTCACTGGTCTTGTGCATATATGGGGACTGTAACCAAAAATGTACGTTGTTGGGAGTCTTGAAACATGTTACTATGATAAGTATAGGCGTGGATACAGTTTTAATATTAATGTTGTTTTAAAGTCTTAATGTATTGGAACCTGATAGTCATCCAAGCCCTTTGAAATACTATGTATAAGTGTATTGTGTTTTAACTTATTGTTTATTTAATTGCTTTATTGTAAATTACCTTTATAATCACAAGTTCAGTAAAGCATGTTAGAAATGTTAAACATGTGCGAGTGTTTTATTTTAGCAAAGCTATAAAAAAATACCCTGTCTCAGCTGAGCTGTCAGGCACAGACTGAGCGGGAGGAGGCACTGTATCAGGGCATAAGGAACCATCAGGACCTGGAAAATAGAGTTGGACTGAGAAAACTGAAGTACAGCTCCAAGCGTAAGCACTCAGCCGGAGAAGAACACGCTGCATTAACAGATGCAAGTGACCTAATATTTAACCCAATGTCATCTTCTAGAAGCTTGTAACTTCTCATTTCTGCACTGCCAGGAGACTATCAGTCTTCCTGGCATTTAACAGAAGTCCAGAAGGCCTTGTTTAACCCAGCCAAGAGCCATGCAGTCTTGGTGTGCACACTGAGATGCTACTGTGACCATCACACCACAAATTCTCCATGTCCAAAACTTGAGATCTGTGCATAGATCAAAGGAGGGCAACACTACCCAACATGCAGAACAGTGGGGTTTCTCTGCCTCCACCCAACCTTTCAAAACCACCTCTGGCCATATAAACCTCACTGGCCGCCTGTTTTCCCCTCCAGCAAAGCGAATGTAGTATTTCCCTGTGCAACCCAGAGCAGAAGAGGTCTAGTGAAGCCAGACAATGCCATGCATTGCTATGCAGCTTTTGGAAAGAAGGGAGTTATTAGTAAGCCACAAGGGAGGAGGAACAATTGGCCAGCATGCGGGGAGCGTTTGCAACACTCAAGAGGGTGATACTTGCCGATGCTTACAGAGGCGACTCAGAGACCTTTCATGTCTCTGTGATGCCTGGGTTCTGAATTACTTGTGTTTGCAACAAAGATTCAGGGGGGTTTATTGAGCATTATATTAAGGAAGAGAAATCTAACAGGCAAGTTGATGTAACACAGCCCCCAAGAGCTCACAAACACGGCCACAAGAGCATCTCACTTTCTCTGCTGTTAACTTCCTCTTCCATGCCCTCCTGCCTTCTTGGGTTCCTGCAGGCCAGCTGGCTTGCCTTATGACACTACTGGAATACATATTGCCCAAAGGTCACTTTCAAAAGCTTTTTCTTTTAATTACATGGACACAAGGGCCAAAATTAATAGTTTGGGAGGGGTGCTAATCTAAATTTTACACAACCATGGGATTTCATCATTCCTAGATATCCCCTCTTGGGACTGGAACACATTACAGAAAATGCCTTATTCCTACTTCAAAGTATGTTGGTTCAAGGCCAAGAGAGCAATATTTTATACCCAATGTTACCAACTTTATTACAATTTTGGATTTCTCTTTCACACCCACTATTGTTTAAGTGATCTTCACTTTGGTGGTGAAATGGAGCATAATTTAGAGGAAAAAGTGATCTTCACTTCTAGGAGAGACATTCATCTGCGACTACATGGGTTTCTTTTGCAGCAAGCAGGCAACAAAGCAGCACAAACCTACACTTATGTTTAAAATTTCAATAGGCTGAACTAATTTCAAACCACGTTTCAGGCAGGCTCCATTTAGGAGCAGTGTTTTTAAACATGCTGTTAAAGACATAAGGCGCTAACACCACAGTAACATCAAAGTTGTTTCCTGCCCTTAAAAATCTTTCTGTCCACTCAGCTCTCAAAAAGCATTTAACTATGCTCAGTGAGAGGTGACAGAGTTCCCATCACATTCCCAATAAAAGGCCTTGCTCTGATCTTTACCGAAAATTCAGCTCTCTTCCAAGCTTCCACCTTTCCTCCTTGTACTGCTTTTGGCTGGGATAGAGTTAATTTTCTTCACAGTAGCTAGTGTGGGGATATGGTTTGGATTTGTGCTGGAAACAGTGTTGATAATACAGGGGTGCTTTCGTTATTGCTAAGCAGTGCTTACACAGAGTCAAGGCCTTTTCTGCTTCTCACACCACCCGACCAGCGAGGAGGCTGGGGGCGCACAAGAAGCTGGGAGGGGACACAGCTGGGACAGCTGACCCCAACTGACCAAAGGGATATTCCAGACCATATGACATCATGCTCAGCATATAGAGCTGGGGGAAGAAGAAGGAAGCAGGGGGAAATTCGGAGTTATGGCGTTTGTCTTCCCAAGTAACCATTACGTATGATGGAGCCCTGCTTTTCTGGAGATGGCTGAACACCTGCCTGCCAATGGGAATTAGTGAAGGAATTCCTTGTTTTGCTTTGCTTGCACGCACAGCTTTTAACCCACAAGTTTTCTCACTTTCACTCTTCCAATTCTCTTCCCCATCCCACCGGGGGGCAGTGAGCGAGCAGCTGCATGGTGCTTAGTTGCTGGCTGGGATTAAACCACGACAGTCCTCTGTACTGCAAGGATGTAGACAGCTCAAGGTGCCCTTTTTAAGAAAAGGCCTGAAGTGCGACAATAAATGCTCCAGTCCCAGACTTCGGGAGACTGGCCTTTGTTCCCCAACCCACACAGGCTATGCTGGCTGTTGCTGCAGACATACTCTCTTAATTTTTTTCCCTCTAATATTTGGCTTTAGTCTTAGTCATGTCTCACCTGGATCCCGCTGGTGCTGTACCAAGTAACTAGGGGAGGACCATCAGCTTCTAAACAGTTCAGTAAAAACTCCTATCTTTTTTTTCTGAGTTTAGAAAATGTTCATACCCACACCCATACTGCACTGGAAAGCCTTGTCTCAAAGTGTGCAGGTGGGGAGGACACGCAGCTCATAGGCTAAGGGTGAAATAGCAGTTCTGCTCGAATCCAGGCTTACAGGATAGCATAGGAACAAAGTCAGCTCCTTCCTGGGCTGAAGGATAATCCTGTTTATAATCCTCTAAGCATTTTCCTTTCTAACCCAGGAACAAAAAAGCCTTTCTTTAATATTCAGCTTAGAGGTACCCTACACACCCCTAAGGTGCTGAAAATGTTGAGGCACAGGCACTGCCCACCTCCCCACCAGAGATTCACCTGCACCCTTACTTATGTCCACCCTCTCACAAGGCTGTTCTTCTGATTACTTACTCAGTTCTCCTTCCTTTCCCCTCAAATCAACTACCTCTCCTAAATCCCAACCTCAAGAAACATACTAAAATGAAAACACTGTTTTACGTATGTCCTACGTGAGAAGAACAAATGAACATTTTGCTCCAAAACCCTTCAAACAAATGAACACAGGACATTGCAAACATGAACAACTACAGCACAGTCAAGGAAAGGATGATTTTTCAGTCCTCCTGGCAGGTCAGTCCTCCGTAGTCAAGAATAACAGTGAAGGCAATCACTAGCTTTCAGTAAAGAGAAAAAAAAAAAAAGGACATGGCCAACAGGCTGCCTATAGAGAGGGAAAAGATGGAGCCTATGGCAGCAGGAGGGAAAAAAGCAAGCCCAGTGGGTGTACAAGATCCCCCAAGGAACTCAAACTGATGGAAAAGATGACGACAGAGCAGCAGCTAAACAAAGGGTTTAGGAAAAATATTTTCACATTTGTTGAGGATAAAAATCAAGATCTAGGAAGAAGGTAAGATCTAGCAGAGGAAAAGATGAAACGGATACCAATGCATGGGGTTTTAACATGCAAGATACAACATACAAGATCATCATGTCCTTACTGGCGTTATCTCAGCACATGGCAGAGAAGATGGGAGTAATTCCTAGAGCAGCTGTGCTCAAGTACAGGCAGGTAGATGGAGGGAAGAACAGCAAAACAGTACGAGTACACAGCACGAGAGGGAAAAGCAACACAGGAGGGCTGACATGCAAGAAGGTGGCAGAACCTAATGGTTTTTAAAATGGCTGAAGGCTCAAAAAGCAATTGTGCTTTCATGATGTATTCAGGGGCTTTGTTTCTAACTTTTTATTAACTAGCCCATGTTTTGTTATTTTTAATAAATAATATTTATTTGCATCTGTGCTACATTGTCTCAGAAATAACAATAGTAAGCACTAAACTAATTTTTTAAAATATGAAATGTAGCTTCCAACAGGTTTTACCTTAATTAGGCAACAGATATTAGGTTTCCCTGCCCTCTGTCAGCAATGAAGAATTATCATTTGTACCTCCTTGCTTCATCAGTGCAGTTAAAAGGACAGACACAGATTGTTATTAAAGCTTATTCACAGACTTTATCTCCCATCCACTGTCAGATACTTTAGAGGTGTGTCCTAGGAGCAGATTTGCTTGCCATACCTCTGTTTAGTCTGCACAGACTGTAGTCATCCATTCTACTCCAGCCAGAACACTTGTGCAGCACATATGCACAAAAGTACATATTGTTGCCTTCTAAAATGTATTTCAAAATTTAACATTTCTCAAGGGCTTCTTTTATATCTGAAAATTTCTGTCAAATCAGTTGACTTGTGCAAGATTTTAAGCAATATGACAAGCATACTAAACTTTTTAAAAAACTTTTCTCTGTGACTAAGGCCATTAAAGGTAATTCTTACTGTTTTGCTTTCTCAATTACTTATCATTTAAGCAAAACTTGTGTCAGAATCTACTTACAATTTAGTTAAAAATTCTACTTTTCTAGGCAGAGGTGATCTAGTCAGATAGCCCCCCACCTCTTCCCATTCTTTTACAACTTCACTGTGCCCTGTATGCACATGGAACAAGTCTCTGGCACAGAATTTGCTGTCTTCGCTCATCTGTCACAAGGTAAGAGATCCATACAACCCATGAATTCAGGGATAATAGCATCCACACAACAGAAGATGGAGAAGGTATTCACTGAAGCTCTGAGCTGGGTGTAAGAACCACATAGACTCCTCTCCTCCCACCCACCTTGCCTTCCAGCAGACATTAACTTTTCTTCTTCATTAAAGCACTGTTGTTTTCTACTACATATTTACCCTGCACACTTTTCCCAGCGGAATTCCACTGTAAATACATACAGTAAGTGCACAAAAATGGAATTTGAGAAGTGCTGTTAACTGAAATGAGAATTTTCACACTAGCTTTATTAACAGGAGGACATGATATTTTTTCCAATTATACTGCCTATGCAACAAGTATAAGGTGTGAGGATTTTTTTTTCCTAACTGTAGGAAGTAAAAGAATTTCTGCTAGAAATACAAATTTACCAATACAAGTAAGTGATTAAATCACTCCCCTATGTTCACAACATCAGCCTGCATAAGGAAGGAGCAGCATGCACCACTGTTGTGTAGATGCCACTGCTGGTAGCCATTGCAGAGTTGTAAATGGGCATGGTAGCACAGGAAGCTGCAAGTGACAGTGGCAAGAAATCCACTTTAGTGTTCAGCTGTAACTTGTGCTCTACCGTAGCATACTCCACCAGGGGTACATTTAGAGTTGCAGGTCATCTGTAAAAAGTCATTTTCTTCTGCACAGGTCAATATGATCTCCCATGGAAAACTGTGAAATATTTATAAATACTTTTATAAAAAGGCAAAAGCAAACATTCTTTTTGAGGCAGGAAGCAAAGGGTTCTTTAAAACTGTTTAATTACATGTTTCAGGTAAGCACAGACAATACAGTAGATTTCCCACCACTGAATATTTACATTCTTTTCTCTAGGCTTGAGCTGTTCAATAAGAGCGTCTTTCAATCAATGTCCTTGCTCAATCACTTTTGCTGCAAAGAAGGGTGCTGGAATAGAACTATTGCAGGAAACATCATTCCATCAAGGCATGATTTTCTGTGGATTTTTTTCTCCTTTAAGAACCACCAACTAGTAGTTCAAGATATTTTGGGAGAATCCTGGCTTCCAAGATGACCTGAAGAATGCGTTGAAACCAAGCAGTGTGTTGAAGTCCTAGAAATATGTAAATCAATACCAATATGTATGTTGTAGAGCTGAAATTCTCTTTTCCACTGGCACTGCCATTGATGCCTGGTTTCTGTTAGGACAGTTTTACACCAATTTTGTTTTGTTCCTTTTTCATTAGCCTTTGGGCCTCTTTCTCCATTTTCTTTCGTTGTTGTTCTGCTGCTCTTTTTTCCCTTTCTGCTATCTTCTGTTGTCTGTAATTAAAGAAAACATGAATTGCTAAATAACAGGAATCCAATTTCGGCATAGTCATACCTTAAGTTCCTGTCAATAGATAGGTTATTATAACAGAGGTTATAGGTTATTATAGGTTAATAGGTTATTATAAACAGAGCTTCAGTCTCCTGTAGTTAGGCTCAGAACAGTTATTCTTTTATTGTGCTGAAGTCCTTTTTTCAGATTAATCTAGACTTAGGCAGTAATATTTGTTCAAATATTTTACAATCTAAAAGCCACTCAATTCTCAAAGATTCAGAGTAAGTTAATCAGAGCTATTTAGGAAATCTAATGCCTTGAGTAGCAAGATTACCTGTCTTTTCAAATTCAGACCAAAACAGTTCGACTTGTCTAGAATACTGACTTGTGTCCCCCCCTTCCCCTCAGCAGAGGCATCAGTAGCTATCCTCTTTCTAATGCAAGTACTACAAACATTTTCCTCATGATCAGATGAGATGATAACTTCTAATATTCCCTTTCACGTGTTCAGGATCTGTGTTGTACTCTACTGTTCAGTACAAATATAAACAATAGCCTTTAAGGAAATAAAAAAAATAATTTAAAAGTCTTCAGTTGTGTATCCTTTTAGCATTATTTCTTATCACTGCTATAAAACCCCAGACATCACTATCTGCTAGCTCCAAGAACCTGTCTACAGAAATAGGTTTCCAATTTCAACAAATACATAGCTGACTAGAGCGAAGGACAAAAACAACACAAAAATCCACTCATTTTATTCCCCCACTTCAGCTAGAACACATCACTGAGTGGCACAGGGGCAACAAGGATCCATACTCCAAGTGGCACATGGCAGCTCTCTCCTGTATTGCATAAGTAGTAACAGAATGGCGTAAGGAGGTCACTCCTCCTTTGGATTCAGTTTATTAGGTATGAAAAAATTGCTAAGTCACTTGCAAGAGGACTTTAAACATAAAAATGAAGCTTCATTAACTTGAAAAGTTGAAATTTAACACAGATTCAGTAAGAATAAAGAATTGCTTATTAAAAGAGAATAAAGAATTCTAACTGACAAGGCAATAAGGAGTTAACTTTCAATGTATCTCAATTACCTGTGCACATCCACTTAAGTGTGTAAAACATACAGAATTAAAAACTATCATCACCTGAAGCAACCTTCTCTGGTAGATTCCAACTATGGACAAACTAGGCACACAAAACTTAGAAATATTTGAGGTACAAAGACTGCATATTATCTTTGTATTGGACAGGAGAGGGACTGCACTTATTTAATACCTTCATGGTTTCCCTTGATTGATTTTTAACAGCTAGAAGTTTTCCTATACTCTATTAAGCTGCTCT
>WAAD01027522.1:27868-91091 GCA_013389945.1 Fregata magnificens | reverse complement strand
TCTACAGAAAATTAGGATTAATACGAGAAATATTAGGTCAATAAGAAACTAACTAAAGGGAAAATGAAAGTGCTTAGTGTTGAAAAGTTTCAGGCTAGAGGGAAGCTATTAAGAGAGTTCCTCAACAATCAGTCTTGGAAGAAATCTTGTTATTTTCATAATAACCTTGGCGAAAGTATCAGTACTGTACTGGTGAAATCTTGTAATTCATTTTTGGGAAGATAATCAATACTGAGGAGCATTAGGATATGCAAAGAACCTGATGACCTTGAGAACACAAGTAATAGGAATGAAATAAAAATCTATCATACATTTGGCAAGGCCATCCCCCTAAGGACTAATAAGCCAGAAGTTCATCAGCTGAAAATGACTGAGGTGGAAAAGGATCAGTCATAGGATTTAACTATGAGTTTTTAGTGTTATACGGACAATACAACACTAAGCTGCATCAAACAAGATTTTTCAGGAGAGAAGGAAATACTGATGCTATTGTACAAGATGTGGGGGAAATCTAATCATCGGCATCTCTAATATGCCATAGAATCCTGTTCACTCATGTTAAAAAATGATAAGCTTAAACTGGAAGAGGTGCAGAAAAGAGGTGCCAACATGATCAGAGAAATGGAAAATTTATCTGACAAAAAGCGACTAAAAGTACTTAAGCATATCTGGTCTGGTGAAATGGAAGCTGAGCGAAAATATGCCAGGGAACTGAACAGTGAAGGAGACAAAAAAAATTTACTCAGTCTAGGGGCCACAGCTGGCACCAGAAAGAACGAATATAAGATGGCCATCAATAAAGTTAGGCTGTAAATTAAAAAATAAAAGAAGTCTAAACATTAGAACAATGAGGATCTGAAACAGCCTTAGAATAGAAGAAATGGGTGCAGCTCCCATCCCCTTCCCAGTCTAACAACTAGCTGCACCGTGCTTTACAATCTCATAAGGTGGACCAGTATAAAGTGCTACTTGAAACAGTAAGGAGCTGGAGTTGGCAACCGAAGAGATCCCTACCCATCTTACGTTTCCAAAATTCAGCAACTAGCATTTGCCAGGAGCAGCTATATCTGCTTACAGAATCATATACTGGTTTTCCATAGACTAAACGTGCTAACTAAAACAATCTATTTAACTTTTTCAGGAATTCACTATTGCATGCCCTTGAGACATTTGTCATCTTTCCACTTCAACTACATTTTATTACTGAACTGTTAAGTGACATTTTCATATACTTGAATATCAACTCTCCCTGAAATAAAGCAAAATACATAGGAAAAAGACAATCCAGCACCAGCCATGAAGAACTCAATTTCTCAGATCACAAACCTATAACTTATCCTCTTCTCAATATATATACATTCCTACTTGTTTAAAGATATAATAATTTTGCAGGCATAATAATTTTGCTTTGTTTTTTACATAACTATTCAGACATAGTATAAAAATGCACTTAGTTGATGAAGTCTGAATGAATAGAGGGAAGAAAGAGCTTTTGTAATGCCACTGCATATCTGTGCCGCTCTTTCATTAACAGCCACTTTCCAGAACAGGCTCACACATGCAATTTATTCCTAAGGAGGTAAGAACTGACAAAAGTCAAGTATTTATTTTTTGCAAAGAAAGAGTCTAACCTAACTAGATACATTAATTTAGACAGTTCAATTATCATAGACCCTTGGTGAAGGGACATTTAAAGAGCAGTAACCTTTTCATTTGTCTGAACAGAACTGACTGAGGAGCAAGGAGGAATAAGTGTCAGCGAGACCTTGGCAGTCCTTGCTTTTATAATAAGGTCAGGACTCTTTATTGGACAAAATGAAGAGCCAACAACTGGCTGGGGAAGCCATTGTAAGAGATGCCTGATAAGGAATTTTCAAAGCAAAGTTAGTAATACAGCTGTTGACCAAACAGCATGCGGGCTAATAGTCCCCAGCTCAGCATCTGGGCTGTTACAGAACAGTACACTTTCCCATCCTGTATGTTTTGCCATATTGTTGGAGCATTTACCAGCTCGTGCTGCTCACAGCTCCAGGCACCTGGCTGAAAGGGCTGCAAACTGCTCCCAAAATCAGTTTGTAAATTCATATACTATCATTAGACATCGTTCTTTTAAGTGAGCTGCACACTTCTCAGCACAAGCCCGTGCCTTAGATTCAGTTGCCTATTACAATGGTTGCTTCTTTTATTTATAAGTTATTTAAACTTTATTTTAAATAAATCCATAATAAACCACGTATATCAAAAACCAAACAGATGGTGAGAAAATATACCATTACCAGTAGTGATAGTTAGAGTTGTTTCAACCCTAGCATAATGTAAATGGGGAAAGGGAACATTAATTGCAACATCAGACATCCCCTATTTGTACACAAATACAAAAGAAAGAATAAAAAACTATGTGCAAATGACTTCATTCAGGAAACAATTATCTGGTTGACTATACACAAGTATACTCGGTCTCCAGTACTGCCCTGCAACAAACAGGTATTCAAACTTGTGCCTCTATTACTAGTATGACAGTTACTTTCCAATACTTCCTGACTGTGAAGTTACATAGGATTTATACGTGTTGAGGGATAAAAGAATACAGCTCAGTGCCTTCAGCTCAGCCTGCTCTGAATAAAACGTTGTTCGTCCTCTTTTATCACAAAACTTGCAAAAACCATTTAGACTTAGCTTATAGATGCGTCCATCCTAGAGAGCTTCATGTAGGTCTAGGATATGCGAACAGAGTTTAATGAAAGACATTCTGCTCTAGCAGGGTTCAAGGATATGTATTAACAGCTACACTGTGGTCCCCGTGCTACCTGTGAAGGGAGAGCTATAAATGCTTCTATTTACACTCAGTTGGCTTCATTTCTTCTACCTAAGATATGGCCTGCTCCGTGCCCATCGACATAAGTGGTGTCACGGGATGTTTTGCTGTGCTTTTGCACCATCTAAGTGCAAAACCTACCATCATTCCCAATTTCTCTCCCGCCCTTGGGCTTTTCTGCAGCAGTTTACACAGAATCTTATAAATTATAGTTTTCATGAGCTCATTTGAGAGCTGAGAAGTACAGATTGTATTTTTAAAACATAGAGCCCTCCAGAATCCACTTTCTGTTCATTCATTTTTTTAGTATTTGCCCTGAACAGTACCTTCAAGGTAATTCACATCTCATCACCAGCCATCTTGAATAGCTGGCTTGCAAGTGTAACATATGACTTTGATCCCAGATCCCTAGAAATACAGAATGATTAAAAAAAAATCACTTTGATAACTGAACCCCAAATTTACATTTAAATGAGATATTACTTGAAAAATAACTTTCTCGTGTTACTCTAAAACTATTAAAATGTTCAGTTTTAGAGCTTGCCTTCTTTGATGTAGCTCTTGAGTATTGACTTTGATCAATGCTCAACTGTTCCATTTATTAAAATCTGCCATTTCATCTGCAAAATTTGTACTTGTTTAGTATTGCAATTTCATCAAGATCTCTTAAATAAGCTTTAAAAAAGGTGTTGGATAAATATAATGTTAGGCACAATATACTGCTCAGCGATTTCCCTAGAAATCCTTAGACTGGTATTGCTGAGCAAAATGACTGGAGAACTGCATTTACTTCTGTTGTCTCTTAAGCATTCTCTCTTATTTCTAGCACTTGCTAATCAGCTAATTGGTTTCGTCCTTGTTGGGCTCTGCAAAAGCAGTCTACATAGCAAACTATACAAAGAGAGCAGCTTTGGTCACATAATGTTACTGTACATTGCTTCACCTGCTGAACGAGATTTATCTCCCTGATCCAATCTGTCACATGATTTGGGGGAAAAAACAAAAAAAAAATTTTTTTTTCTTTACCAAGAAAGATGTGTAAATCATAAACGTAGAACAATTTCCAGTGAGTGTGGAAACACTGCGAATGTGTCGAGTATTCACATTTTTCTTAGGATGGTGGGAAAGTAATTTGTTTCTTTCCTGGGCCCGTTAAATAGATGATGTTGTTATCCCAGGTGACATGTCAGCAGAAAGCTAACATGCAGTAGAAGCAATACACAATACTAATGAAACACTCCAGAGGCAAATCTGGTATACACTGCCACTAATTCAAAGTTTATGGTAGGTTTTCTTATCAGTGAAGCCACCTTTTCCAATTTCTCTTTCTCTACTGGCTTTATCCATATTAAGCTCAAAGGAACAAGAAAGCTCTCGGACATGGCTTGCTGAATATTGACATGATTAATACCTGCTCCCTGACAGCTGTTTGAATTGAGGTGTTCTCTCATTGTAAACAGCCTGGACTGTGTTCATACTGAGGTTTGGCTTTTGAGGAAGGACTTCTCGTACGCAGAAGGGGACGGCAGGGGAGAAGGATGGCAAAACTGTTCTCCACACTTGCCCTACTTTCTAGAATAGCTTTTGTGCCACAAAAGTAGTCTGTGCAGTCACGGTCAGGATTACGGCACTGGGGATTTTTAAATAATGCTAATTCTGAATTAGCATTGGGTGCCAACAATTTATTCCATATTAAAAAAGGTGCTGTTTACTTGCCTATCAAGAGGCAGCTCCAGCTGAAACACAAATGGGGCCCCCTTGATTATGCATGACAGCACAAGTGCCAGTAATTAAAACAGTTTTCAAAGAAAAAACTCTCTTCAACTAACTGCAGACCTGTGGCCTGAGGGTCACCGAAGATTTCTAAACAAATCTAAATTGTCTTTTTAATGTAGTCATCACAGCATCTCCACAATAAAGGCAAGTATTGTTGCCATTTCCATGGGAGATTGACAGGAAAAGGTGATGGCATGAGGTGAACAGATAATATATGATAGCAATCCCTAGTACTTATAAGCAAGGGTGCTTTTGTTCACGCTTCTCTGTTCAACCAGGATGTGTCTTCTGCTATTTCTCTTGCCAAAAGGCATATCAGAGGAGCCCTATGCCAAAAGCAGCTGTTTCATTGAACCCGTCCTCTCCTATTCCCTGTAAATGCAAATTGGTTGCCATTCACTACCAACTGCAGGCATCTACCACCATGGCTTCCCTGAAATTTAGCTGGAACCCATGAGTACCTAGGACAATGCTTGGAAACAACCCAGAAGATGAAAGTTAGCTCTCTAGTAATTAATTTGATGTGCATTGTTTACACCAGAACTCACAAGAAACCTCCAACTTGAACTACTAGTGCCCATCTCGAAGAGTACCTTCACATAACAGAAGGAATTAAAACATTTTTAAAGAATGCTTATATTAATTATAGACATTTACAGCAGTGGGCCCTAAAACATAGTCTCAGCCATGCAATTACAGATCTTGATTTGATTTTCTTTTTTTCCCCAAGAAGCTGGTGATGGGTTCCACTGCCTGACTTTCCATGATATAAGACTGATTCTCCGTGGCTCTGAAAAGGCAAACCTCTTCAGGGAGACAATGTTTCTTCCTACTGCATCTCCTTTTCCTCTCACCATGTCACGTGCCCACTTCAGAAGCACAAGACACCTTCCTGTTTTGTGCTGAATACCATTTTTTGCTCAATTTCTAATCAGCTGTTTGTTAAGGGAACTGCAAAAGCACACAAAGAGAGCAGCTGTTCCCTTGCTGTTGCAAACATGCAGCTCCCTGGGCAAATACTGTTTGAGGTGCTACCCAGAAGTGGCTGCTAACATGCACTAAGTCCTCCCCGCACCCCAAACTAAATGTTTCTCCTCTGGGATAACTCTCACTCTATGGCATGATTAACTGAAATCCTATCAGCATTTTGTTTAATATAGGTGTTAACCTCATGAAAACCCAAAACATTTTCCAAAGATGCAACTTTAATAAGAGTATGATCTAAAGACACAGAGGTCATTTTAAAAAATATAATACATTTATTTTTTAAAATAATCTACATATTTTGCAGAGGTTATTTTGCTGTTTGGTCATTTTCATGCTATTATAAGCACCAAAACATTTGGTAACAGAATGTAATTAACAAAATTACATGTAATACCTAAGGTAGGTATATCCAACAAGGTAAGCAAAAATAGTGTTTTGTAAACCACAAGTCAAAGGTACAGGGTATCTTAAGTAATGGACACAAAACCAGGATAATTCAAAATTAAAATGGAACACCTAGGCTGATACTCCTTCATCTCATTACACCTTGTAATACTTCAACAGCTTTTAAATAAGCAGTATCTATTAAATCTGATTTCCTCAGTATTCTCAATTTTGTTTTAATTTTTTTTTTTTAAATTAAATCCCCTAAAAAAAGGGGGGGGGAGAATCAGGTTTAGATGAAAGTGCTCAAACGTACATGGATATAAATATAGGTTCTAAATGGAAGTTGTGGGTGTGCTGCTGCTTTGAAGTACCACCAGTTGAGCATGCTAAAATACAAGATCCTGAGTACATAGTCAGTGACCTCAAGGGAAGTTTCAATACTTTAAGAATTGTTCCCAGGGTTTTTCAAATAAAATAGCTTACTCCCTCCCAAGAAAAAAAACCTGCCTTTTTGTGCTTTGCTCCAGTGAAGACACCTTGTGTTGGTAGAGCTCTGTGATAGACCAAGAGGTATGGCCATACGGATTAATTTGAGGTATCTTGGTCCAAACATCCACTACTCAAGAAATGAAACATTCATACTGCTATTCAATTCACAAAGATGACGTATGATCCTCCATTTTAAAAAACTAATGTGGAAGATAAGAACTGTTCATGTGAATAGCATTTTTTTACCAGAGAGATACTATTTACGTGGATACCTTCCGATTTTTTTGCTTAGTACTTCAACTGGGCCTAAAATTAATGCTTCTGCTTTTGTTTATAAAGAAGCTTTTTATAGAGTATGTTTTACAGTGAAGTATCTCTAGAATAAAAGATAGATAACCATGTTGCCACTGTGAAAATTCCCAAGAAATTATCTAATAATGGCTTTAGTTTGTATTACTGTGCAAAGCAATGAGTAAAACAGAAATTAGACAGATTTTAATGAGAATTAAAGCATTTCCACTGTATTTTCTGCAGTTTTTAACCTAGTCATCAAGCAAAATTATTTGAACAGTATGTAGCCTTTTCCTAATTCAGTTTATTTGATAGCAGTAGATCGTCAAAGTTATATGTATTAAATATACATAAGTAGAAAGCAAGATATTGAATAGCGAAATGTCTGAAATGTCAAGTTAAATCACAATAAAAATTCACTGCAGGACTTGAATCCACATGCATTTTGAATTTAATGAAGTAAACTTACATTGTTACTGACATAATTGCTGCTATTGATGATTGCAGTGAATTATAAATTAAAATAATCTGTTTCACTGAGACAAGACAGACTTGAGATTGTTAAAAGGAATATTTTGTACCTAGAAAAAAAAAATCAGTCACCTATACAATTCTGTATCCCCAGATATCACAAATAGAAAGCAGTTATGCTAATTGCTAGTATTTAGTGTTACATTATGCATAGCAAACCTGTACTTAAATATCTATTTCTGGAGTAACTACATGTGAGAAGGCTGTAATTGCACACATCTAGCATGGCGTGGTCAATGTCCCAGGTGACAGTCTCCTCCGGCACCCTTAGGCGGTGCCAGGACGGCACCGCTCGGCCACATGCTGCCGTGAGAGGCGTGCAGCCCAGCTCCTTGTACTGACGGGACTCCCCTTACGGGAACTCATCACGCCAGTGCTCTGAGAGGCCCTGAGCAACACAACCAAAGCTGACCCCAGTCGGAAAATGCCTCCTCTGCCTGGAAAGCCATCCTGCCTCCCCCGGGAGGCCTCAGGTGATGCACTGGGAAGGAGCACAGGGCAGCTGGAGCTGCTGCCGGGCACTTTCTCCACCCACCTCCCCGGCAGCGGGAAGGGACTCCCACCAGATGTTCGCAGCTCTGCTCCTTCCTCCCCACCCTTCTTTTACCAGCACAAGGGCACAGGCCCTTCATCTTTAGGCAGCGAATATATAATTTTTATCTATGTACTAGAAAGCCTTGAGTGGCTCTGTATGAGACTAAAATCACAATTTTTTCCATTTGCACTAGCTGATATAATGAAGGAGAGAATCAGCCCCCTAAAGCAAATGATACTATGCCACCTTCAGCGCGAGGGATATACATAAAATCTAAAATACATTCTATTTGAGTGCGAATATAAATAAAATTATGCAAAGTATATGCTCGTGACACAAAGTAATTTTTTGTGGTAATTTCTGAGTGGGAATGTTGCCTAGGCAATAGCCTGTAGGGTAAGGACAGAGTTAGAACTAAAAAGCCTCCCTGGCAAAGGCAAGAAAGTATGACAAATTACAGAGTTGCGTGAAGTTTACTGAGTTTCTGGCACTGTTCCTGTTGAGCTATAATCTGGTCTGGCTGTCATTCTTGCTCTGATACCCATTTTACACAGACTGAAAAACCAGCAGCACGTTCTCTATGCCTCAGACCACGCGTATGCATAAATCTCACCCACATTTCTCTGAAAACCACAGTTCTTTGCCATGCAAAACTCATGCTTGCTTTCTGGAGTTTATTAATGAAACATGCAACAATAACCAAACATTAGCTGAAATACCCTCCTCAGCCCTCCTATATAACTCCCGTCCTAAAATCTGGTTAGCTTGAATCTGTCCCTGCAAAGAGTCTCACACCCATTTGCTGTATAACCCAGCAGGCAAACAACTCATCTGACACAGCACGAGCCAGGAGCATCCACATATACTAACAAGATTAAATGTTTTAGACAAACACTATTCCCTTGTTAGAGAAACTGTGCATTGGGTCGAGTGATTCGCCTTTTGGGGAAGTTGCAAAAGAGTTATTCTCCTTCAACATCTATGTCTGTTACTCCTCTGAAATAATCACTCAAGTTAATGAAATATTTAAACTGTTTAAAATTTTTAGGCCATTTCATTATTATTTAAGATGGGAAATGATGGTTAAGAGCAGCAGCTTTAAATGTGAGGAAGATTATATACTAGGTCAAGCTCAGTAATAGACAAAATTGTTTACACTGACCTTTACCTAATTTTAGTTACAACTCTTAACAGACACACATACATATGATGAATTAAAATACTAATTGTATTTGCATTGTATTTCAACAAAGTATATTATATATTAATACTAAATTCTTCAAAATCCAGTGACCCATGTTGAAAGGGATGGCTTTTGCTGCTTCTGCTATTTATGTGAAGAGTATTATATAGATTGGAAAATCAATATAAAATATTAGTCATTTAATGAATGCTATTAAAAAAAGCTAAAATATTCTTAGGGAGTTTTGTAAATAGAACTGAAGGGTGGTAAAGAGCAGGAATCGACAAATGAACAATGTTGACATCTGCACTTCAGGCTCCCTTTACAGTCAGAAAGGAATAAACAAATGCAGAGGATGGTTCTTTTGGCTTAGTTCAGGTATCTGCTTTAGGTTAAGGGCAGCTGACTTTGGAAGTTAATGTTTCTCTCCTCTGACTATAAAAACAATGCTAGATCACAGTCTGATGGTTGTAATTGTAGATATCCAAAAGGCAAGTTGAATTCCACCCACTGTTTCCAGATGATAGCAAAAACCCCACCCCAAGACACAACACCCCCTCTGTCCCCAAGGAATTTCAAAAACTATTATTGATAAGGAGCACTTATTTAGTTTAAAAAGCAAGATTTAGTTATAATAAGATTATACCATTTCCTGCAAAGAGGAGAGAGATAAAATGTCTTCCCCGTTCACTCAGGACAGAACATCCAGCAGCGGGCTTAAATCGCAGCCGTGCAGATTTAGACCTCCCATTAGGAGAAACTTTCTACTGGTCAATTAATTACTGTCTAAGCCTAAACAGACTCCGTAAGAAGGCTGTGAAATGTCCACTCCTCTGAATTTTGCTAAAGCAGTTGATACCTCTTGGAAATTATTTCTGTTTAAAAGGTAGAGGACAGACAAGAAAATGTCTTAATAATCCCTCCACCTTAAGAGCGGTCCTTGACTGATGGGCTCAGTGTCCATCTTACACACCTGTCTATCCCCAGTTACTTTCCAAAGCCCACCAGAAATCATTGTTACTCAAGCCTGGCAGCACCATTCCAGCCTTCAAATCCAGCAGAGAAGTTGAGGTTGAGGGCCCACAAATGCACAACACACAACTTTTTTTTTTTTTTTTTTTTTTTTTTTTTACACTGTTCAGTGTCAGAAACGAAGGCAGCATGCCTAATTTCATTACAGTGTTGCAAATTAGCCTCCTTTAACCCAGCAACAGTCATTTGGCACAGTGGCTTAGTTTTCCATTAACTTTCCCTAATCATATTCCAAGTCCCAGTAATGATTTAATACCTTGTGTTCGTTGCCAGTTTTGCTGCTGCCAGCATTTTACCTGCCTTTTTTCCTCTCTCCCAACCCCATCATCGACACAGCTTAGCAAGGTACAGTTGGGATGGCACTTACCCACCATTAATATTCGCTCCATGTCTCTCAGTCTCAAGGAAGCCATCAAGTCTCCTTGTGCCAGTGAGCTTGCACTCAGTTGCCTCCAGTAGCACTGAAAGTCCTTACTTACGGCCACAGGAGGCACTATTTTGTCTTTATTTCCTCAGTGCTAATAGATTTTCATAAACGAAATACATTCACTATTTCTTCCCTCTACCAAAACAAAACATCATGTCTAACTGGAAAAATCAAAGTAGGAAAGTTCTGTTCCAAAAAATTTCTATTTTATCTGTGAAATTTGTAAAAAGCAGTGTTTTCCCACCAAAAAAAAAAAGCTTTGGTGTCTGCTTATTAGTGTTTTTCAGGGCAATTTTGCATTCCATTTTTGTCCAATCTAGAAGAAATTAACTGATTGCTCTATTTTGCTTTAAGAGTGTGTTGATCCTCACCAGTACCCCACCCATCCTCCTTAACCGTCCGTGTTTTCTCCCTCTTTTCGCTTTCCATCCTTTCACCTCACAGCGATATTTCTTGCTGCTTTACTTTTACTCCCTTCTTTTTCCATCACTCATGTTTGACACCATCTTTACACATATTTCTTACACTACTACCACAACTAGTGAGTGAAGCTCTCAGTGAAAAATGACAATAAGAAAATATTTGAAGTATTCTGGAACTAATCACCCTTTTTGGGGAATTTGATTAAGCACAACAGTGTGATGATACCCTATAGATTACAGACAAACCACATACGCTTTTTATGATTTAGACTGAATACCTAGACCATGCAAATATGATTTCTTATTGAACTACTAACCTATACCGGTGTCACGCCTTGCAAGGGAGAGAGACACTGCCAAGACAATCTTTTTTAGTACTGTCTACTTCTATAACTCAGTCTAGCTCCTCAAACTCTCCAGGTTCTAAAATACCTTGAGTGCCTTTGCAACAGAAGCAGAAAATGAATGTATTTGCTATCTTAGATTTCCTTTTACCACTTGTATTAATCAAATTTTGTAGCTGTTGTCTGTCTTGCCTGTATCTTTCTATTCAGAATTTTTATACGGTGCATATCACTACAGAAATGAAGTGTTCGTTTCCCCCTGCCCCCTTAACGTTAGCTATGGTTGGTTTTCTGTATGTCCCTGATGGTGATGAAAGGAACACTTAATGATCCTTCTCCTGGCATTTGCGCTGTTACATCCAAAATGGGATCAGTGTGCAATCGACTGACAGCAGAAATTTTCTTGTATCATTGTCAGAATTAGTCCCAGATGAGACTGAGTGACTTAAAATAAACTCTAAGAACTAATCTGGACCCATTTTAAGCAAACACCGGTAGTTATAGTCCTAATTTAAAGAAATTAATTATTACTTGTCACTCCATCAGTAGACTAAAACAAGCACCAAGAGAAATTCCAGTAGAAACATTCTGCATCTACAGAGAATAATGGAAACTGCAAATGTGTTAGAGTAATTCTGAACACTGCACATTTCACTAAATCTTGATAGGTCAAATCTGAAAGGGGAGCAAGGTTGCACTAATATTTCAGATCTTGTAAATAAGTATTTCAATCTTCCATTTAAGTTCTTAGACAGGTATCTACAAGAAAACACAAAAGCACATTTTAGTGCTTAAAAAAAAAAAAGAGTAAAACACGCTCTTGTTAAGTATAATTTTTGTACAGGTGCACTGCAGGGAAACCAGAGAGAATGGGAGTGCATTTCTGCTGTTGCTGGGAGGAATAAAATATGTCTACATCTTCTCACCCATGCTCATATACACAGCATGGATATAGCAGATCTCGGCCCTCTTCTCTGAAAGGTGAACATCAACAGTGCACCCAGGATGGAGGTAGACATCAACCCAGCTCATGCCCGGCTATTTAAGATGCATGGGAATGAGGAAGCAGATGAATTTATGCATAAGTACAGAGTAGAGTGTACCTGTGTTAAAAAATAGGAGTCTATCCCAAGTAGGCTAGACTGTTGTGTGAACAAATAATACAACCTGAAAAAAATAAACACATATTTTTGGTATATTTCTGCTAAAAAACAGGCAGGCTTTTATATTTAATACTTCTTACTACATAAAACTGGCTGAGCATTCAAGGAACAGCTATCCCCAACACAGAGTGATTCAGATTTCCCTTTCTGAGGTATCTAACTCCAAGAATTGGAGCAATTTTGCATCATTACAGTTGTCTCACTGTAAGACTACTCAAAAGACTGGAGAAGTTAAATCTGTTTTGCGCAGTGCCTGGTTGGGTGAATTTGTTTTCTCAGTCCCTTCAAAATGGTGATGCGATAAGAGATCTTCACTGAGCACTGTGAAAAACCACTGGGAATCAGCCAGTCAGGATCTCATTTCCTGGTGGCACCTTTTGTGTTGACTCCAAGGTTGGAATAATAGGAAGCTAAAGTCACGGTCTTGTACCACCTGATAAACTGCAGGGCCTTTTGATAGATATTGTTGTTGGGTTTTTTTTCCTAGCAATACATGTAAGGACTGTAACGTTTACAAGCAAGTCACTGGCTTCTGAAGTAGAAAGGAGGGTTGCTCCCCAGGGGAGTTGTCCCTGGAGGACAGAAATTAAAACATGAGATAGAGCTTTGGCAGCAGCATATGCTAGACAAGGGACCCTCAATGGACAGCTGATACAAAGAAGCTAGCTGCAGTCTCGCAGATGTTTTTTCCGGTACTTCTATAATCATTGTCAAGGGAAGATAATAGACAGAAGAAGCTAGCGCTATTAAGAAAATATCGACTTAGGCATACATACAAGTCATAGCAAAGTCACACTTCAGAAATTTATATACAAGCACAAGGAGATTGGAAAGTGGAGAGATAGACACAACTGACATTTCTAGAGAAATGAACCACTAAAGAAGCAATTAAAAGTCTCAGTTTGAAAGAATATTATCAAACAAACACATAGTCATGGAAGTAATTAAAAGCATTTGATTGCTTCATAATGGGCAGAGCTAATCAAGCTTGTTCCTCATCAAGGTTTGTTCTGCTCATTCTAAATGTAACTGTAAAAAATACTGAAATTAATAAAGAATAGGCTACACTGCAATGTAGTAGCTACAACCTAGGTAAAATCTGCCCAGGTACACCACATCCTATGCAAGGAACCAATGTGGATATCCGCTGCATCAGAAGGATGAAAAAGCATCTGCTCGTCAACAACCCAGCTACTTATGTCCCAGGGAGGCTGCTTAAGTAGGTCAGGGATGTGGAAGAATGTGTGAAACCATATTTCTGTACTACTTGTACATCTACCTATGGCAGCTGGCATTCCCGCCCACAGGCCATCGCAGTACGACGACTGTGCCCATCAAGGTAGGGTGGGGAAACTTCTCTGTGTTTCCTTACCTAACTGGCTAGGGATCATTTCAGTCCTCATCAAAGGAATATTGTTATTAATGTGAATGAAAGCAAATCTGAGCCTTTTTGCTCCCTCCCTCTTACTAATGCTACAAGCAAAATAAATGCTCATTTAATGATGGTGGGCAAGAAGAGAAAGGAATGATATAGATGATGCATCATACAGAGCAATGCACCACATAATTTAGATGAGTACAGGCTTAACCTACCATTCTTTCTTTGTCCATCTTAATGCCAGTGTCATGTCACTGACTCTGTAATGTTTACTCCAATAAAATGGAAGTAAAAATAGAAGAAAAAAACCAAACTGATACATTTTTGAGGTAACCCCTTTGCTACACTACCCACTAATCCTGAAAGATAGGAACATGTGTGTTGGCTCGTAACTAGCAGCAACTCACCCTCCAGCGGCACTTATCAGTCAGCCTGAAAACTTTTTACCAGGGAAAGCAGCACCACTTTCTCAACAGCACAGATGGAGACGGTGACTAATTCGCCCAGGGTCAACACAGGCCAGTGGTAGAGCAGGGACCGTAACTCAAGTCTCCTGAGTACCAGCCTGGTACACCAACAGAGCATAAAACTAGATCAAAACAAGCACCAAGCGTTTTCTTTTATCATATAACATCTGAAAGTTATGTACACATTGAATATACATGACAGATGATGTTACAATACCTAAAGAACGTAATAGAACAACAATCATTTATTATTGACTCGATACTGTTATTATAATCTGGATTTTAAACACTTAAATATGGACTCTTACTTAAAACACAATTTGCAGAACAGTCTCTAGGAAGAAGAATTCTAGTTTATTGTGATTTCTGGGTATAAAAGTTCTCAGATCAGCTAAGACATCTCGCTTCCACTTAAATTAAAAATACTAGACTGCCAGCATCTTTCAAAAAAAACCAAACAAACAAAAAAACCCCAAAACTAAACCAAAAAACCCAGCTGAAGACCCTTGGGTGCTACTTGGATTCACGTTCTTTTCTTCAGCAAAGATATTCATGTTATTACTTGACAGACTTTGGAAAATAAAACAAGGCTGGGTCAATCTCTGTTTTCAGCTACAATACTATGATTTTGAAGAAAATGCTACTGTTGTGATGCCTGATGTTTATGCTCACAAGTTGCTTTGCTGACATGAAGCAACATACCAATACTCTTCTCGTCAAACTTATCATCCATCCCCTCTCTCCATAGTCCCCTTCTTACAATACAATCAAAGTATAGCATAGAAAGTGGGGAAGCAGTCTACAACAAATAATACAGGTCAGATTAAATGTTACACATAACTACCATACTGCCACCCATATTCTTGGAAATTCAAATTATACTTAAAGCTTTTTATGTAGATGAATAAAAATACAGTCACATTTACTAAATTAATTAACCATAGTTACTTGAAACAAAATTCTTATCTGACAAGCAGATGAAGTGCAACCTTTAATATGGGCTTTCTTTGACTTACCGGCTGTTGCATACCCCTCCCTGTAGAGGGATTGCGATGGAATTTAAGAGCACATCACCTATGGGCAAAGCACCATTTTTCATTCGTAGGAGAAGTCACAGGTTGGCATTTCTTCCACTCTGGATTTTTAAGCAGCAAGTTCTGGACCTGCTTAGCAAACAACATTACAGCTAACATAAGGAAGAACATAAGATATTTCACTCGCTCCTCTCTTTGCCTTTATCCCGGAGCCACAGTATCCTGTGAAAGAAGATGTGGGACGTCGGTCATTCTAAATCCAGTGTCACCCCAAAGCAGTTAATTATCATCACGATTTCTGTCAATGAGAAGCTGTACACATTTATTATTGTATTAACTTAAGTGGGCCAAACCAGTTCTTTGTCAGTACCATGCCCATCCCAAGTTAAGCACTGGGAACGGGGAAGAAAGAAAAAGCAGAGATGATGAACCGAAATGTCTCCTATCGCTTGCAGTGACTTGTCTGGAACCCTGCTCTGAGTCTCGAAGAGGAGATATGAGGAGACTATTATCTCTCATCGAGTTGATGAATTGTTAACTGTTTAATCAATACAGAAAGTAACGCTGTGTCTAACAAACAGACATTTATGTCTCCAAAGGAACAGAAGGATCTTTATTGTAGTTAAGAAATATGCTGATTAAAGAAAAAGACAAGTTTTGGGAGAAAATATCACTCTGCATCGATCTCCTGAAGGATTTCAAGAAGGAAATTAATCAGGAAGATGGATGCAATCAGGGGTTACAGAAATACAGAATTCCTGGCGAGCCAAGAAACCTCAGAAGTACACGGCAAGCCTGTTGGATGAAGGGGGAAGGGGGAGAAGGAGAGGGAGCTTTCCAATTTAATCTTAGTAACAGAGACCTAGCATTCTATCTTTCATTTCTTCTTTCCTACCTTTTATCAATATTTTATAGACGTCTTATAAGCATTTCATACCCAGGCATCCAGCTCCTATTCTCCAAGTAGCCAAAGGATAAAAGACTGTGCCCACATACATGCTGCGAAGGATATGTGGAGAATTGGTATCCAATTGGTCCAGAAGAACTGTTGGTGCAGTAACGGTGATAAACTGCAAGGCTCCCTGGCATGCAGTATGCCAAACCTGTGAAGGTCCCAAGGGAATTTTCCACACACCATCTAACTTCTGTATGTACTGCAGGGTGCCACCAAAAACCTTTTGTGGCTTTGCAAGTGACTGGATAGTACAGTAAAGGGATGCAGCTTGAAGAGTCTCACAGCCTACACAGGATCAGCAGTAGGAACACAGACCAAGACTTTGTGAACTGTGACCCCAGCAACGGTGTCAGTTGTAAAAGTCTTCTGCATCATTCCTGTGATTGCATAAGAAGTTACTCAGCAGCTGCATTGTTAGGAGATGAAATAGCAAACTGAATAATAGCACAATATGTGCAAAAAATAAAATGCTATAACATCAGAATATAAAATATAACTGTTGTATGTACTTGCTTCTTATTTGTAAGCTATTCATGGTATTGGGTGCGTATAACAAAAAAAAAAGGCAACTTGGATGATGTTAATGTGTCCTGTTCAACAAGCATAAACTGTCCTGTGAACCCTAAATATAGTAAATCGCCATTTTAAAAAGAATGAAGGTGGTTGCATCAACTAAACATCACAGAATCCACCTTACTACAATTTGTCTTTGCACAGTAGAAACTGTATGCAGCATTATAGCAGGAATTAGTACTGGTTTCTACTGTAATTTCACAAGCGTGAAAAAGAGATGGCTAACTAAGGATTTGTCAAGAGCACCAAAATAATTATTTTATATCAATAATCTCCTCAAAAGTTCAGGCATTGGAAATTTTAGTTTCACCTCGGCTTTGAAAAATCTAAATAATTGGACTTCTTAAAATCATTAGTCTCCAGAGTGGCATACTGTTTATGTTATACTGCGTTCAGTCTGAATTCCAGATAGACTCAACAGCCTCCTACATAATGTAACTGTCCTGGAATAAAAGGACTTTTTTTTCTTTCTTTCAGGCATAAAACGTAGGAACGCTAGAAGCAGGCAACATGTCTCTAGTGCAGCATTTGGGCTCTATTAGTCAAAGTGTTGTATTCCTTAAGTATACATTAGAGGATAGATGTGCACATAAAATACCATATGTCAGTTTCAAAGCTATAATTTACATAGTTATTTAAACTTATGCAAATGAGGACATTAAAGTTGAGACACACACCAATAAAAGGAAATTATAAGTTAAAGCTGCCACATCATCCTTAACTTCTTGCAAGTGACTAGGTATAGCAGAACATATGGCACCTACGCTCTCCCACTGTTCCCACAGCTCCTAAGAGAAGGCCATATGTGCTGTATTACCTAGACACAACAGGGCAAGTTATGAACACACGGTAGCCTTACCTCCCCGTTTAACTCTTAAAAAACTCACACCAACTATTTGAAAACAATCCTTAAGCCACGGCCCTTTTTCTCCTATTACTCCTCCTGGTTCTTATCACAGTGCTATGTGGACTAGAAAAAGGAGCTCAAGTCCGTTCCCTGCCACAGCTTGGAGAATTCAAGATTTCCAAGCAAGATTCATAGGATTTTCTACCCCGCCACATACTTATGAAGTAGCTTGGTATGAGTCACTTAGACCTCTCACCTACGCATCGTGAGGCCTTTGCCTGTTCCGGCTGGAAACAAGGGTCACAAGAAGTTTATTGCCTTAAGCCTGGACTCAATCTCCTACACTTTTCCTGTGAACAAAATACTGGATATAAAGTTTGAACAAGAGTCATGTGTGACAACTTTGGCTAAGTTTTAAAATCATCATATAGCTGATGTTGACAACCAGAGATGAGATAAAATACTAGCAGTGCAGAGAAAGAAAAATATGATATGAGGGTTTGCTTTGCAAAAGTGGCAGAGGCTTGATTTTGCCCTATTTTTACACAAAATGAGTTTTAATTAGGAAATTATTAGGTTTATCTTTCCAGCTTATAGTAAAAAATAGTTGTTTTTTTCCCCAAAGCTCTTACCATTCCAGGTTTTATTTTGCTAACTGAAAAGGACATTTGCGAATTTAGCATTTATAAAATGGCTTCCCCATACATTGATACTGTATACACCATTTAAGAACTTTAAAATGCTTTTAAAAAAAAATTTTTAAGGTAAACTATTCACGTAGGTCTCTAAATCAAAGGGGACAGACAATGAATTATAGATTAGCAAAAAAAAAAAAACCAGAGATCTAATAAAGACAAATATCATATGTTAGTCTTCACCTGTTTATTCCACACTTTCAAACAGTAAAAAAAAGAAAAAAGTTCATGGCTTCTTCCAAATAAGAGAACGTGGTAGAAGATTAGAAATATAGATCTCACCCATGCACTTTATCACATTGCTCCTGAAAATTTAGCGTAATTTTACTAAATAGCTTTAGTGAATCCATCTATAAGAACAGCAGAGCTCTTATTTTCAAAAAAAACCCTCAAGTTTCCTGAGACTGTCTATTTATTGCTCTCAACATTAAACTGTCAAAACCTCACAGCTTTACAAGACATTTTAATTCAGACCTATAAATTTTACTTGAACATATTTGAAAATGAATAGGCTGACAACTGCTATTCATTACTGTCACTGCCTGCTAGGAAGTTAAAGAGTTACAAGACAATGAAAATACTTGAGATAGAAGTGGAATATTTAAATAAAAAAAGTCAATATAGCTTTTATTGCACTAACTCTACCTAGCCACTTTTTCCAGAAACCGCCCATGGAAAAACACATGCATCCTTTCATGGACCTTCCACCTTCCTACATGGTGATGTGAGACTCCACTAAAAGGCTCACGTATATCAGGGGAGGAGGGGGGGGAAGTGGTCTGAGCGTACATAGGATGTCTGCATCGCATGACGTATCCGCTAGTGGCACACACCAGAAGCCATGGCTTACAGCTGCTCACGCTGCAGAATGCTCTTCTGCACTTAGAAAATCTCTGCCGTTCAGCTGGGAACGCACGAACCATAGCTCTGCTGCGGTGAGGGGGGGCCGGTCTGGATGAACTGAATCTCTCCCTGACAGATTGATATTTGTGTCCCAGTATTTTATATTACACCATGTAAGAGCCCACGGGACACGTGCACAACAAATGAATGCAGCATAAAAATAAACCCAGTTATTTACCCTGCATGTTTGAAAACACTGTTGCTGATGGCTCTCCAGAAAATGTAGCCTTGGTGCAAATTATGTCAGGGTCATTGTCAAACCCAGTGCAAGTTAATCAGACCTCAGACTACAGCCGTTTCAGCTGAACGAGGCCTCGGTGATACCAGTTTCTTTTATCAGCTTCTGTGAAGCTTTTGTCACAAGGAGACAAAAACTTTCCGACCACACGCACAAGAGGGACTAATAAGTACTCCTTATCCCTCCTGCTTGCTATAGGTTTGAAAAACATCCTCTCAGTTTAAAAAAAAAAAAAAAAAAAAAAAAGATGTAACTTTACTAATAACTCCAACAGACGCTGCCTTGGGGATGTTCCCACAACACTGCGTAACTGCTAGCTTGGAAAAAAACCACATTGAGTTCAATGTACATAACAGAACGGTGCTACAGGTTAATCTCTAGAGATTTCATACGACTGCACTGAGGAAATCAAGAGGAGTTGCAGATGCCACTGTGAGCTGTTATCTCAACTTTAAAAAGGGCTTATAAACGCAGTAACTCACAGTAATGATCAGTCTATGTTACTCACTCTGAGCTGTAAGAGAAATGACATGAAGTCATTTTGCTACTGTTCTTTCCTTGAGGAATAGTTCAGAGAGGTGGCATCCTTCCAGTGTGTACAGCCTATTGATCATATTTGATGTCAGCCTAAAATGCCCCAGCTAATAAGTGAGATTGTTTTAATGTTGCATTCTTAGAGTGAAGTATATTATGCCCAGGTTAAAAAAATCTCTTTATCAACTGACATAAAAGCACTATATCCTATTGGATACATTGAGGAAATCAGATATTGGCAAACACTATCAATTACAGAGTCAAAATTTTGTGGCAAATATTGACCATAAACAAGAGAGACGGGGAAAAAACCTAACATATTTTCTCGGTGAGTATATCTGAATGAATGAAGTACTTCTGTGAGGTCACAAGTGCAGAAAGGTCATGAGCCACTCTTTGGGCCTTCCAAAACACCTTCTGGAGCCTGGAGATATGATGGAGCACCGTGCCAGACAGAGATGGCCAGCAGTGCTGTGGTGGGCAGATTTACTGAAGTCTTACACCATTTGCTCTCCTTGCCTGGAGTCACCTCTCTTGGCAATGGTATCCAGTATCTGGATAAAGTGCTCTGACTACTGGCACCAGCCTTTCAAACGACAACACGGGACGGTGGGAAGAGTTATCACAGGGAGGGATCCTGATGGGGCACTAAGGCCAATTAGTAAGAAAGTAAGAACAGAGCAGCCGCAGAACTCAAATGGAAAATGGCACACCAGGGGGAAGGCCATGCTGGAATGGTTATCCTTCAGTGACACTGCTGCTGCTGCTGCTCAGTCCTTTCCCCTTCCCTACTGTCAAAGTCAGTCACTCAGAAAAAAGAACCATGATGTGTTGAGGAAGAGAAAAATTTTCCTCTCCCTCAAGCTGTGAAACATCTTAGCAGAGCAATACTTAAATGTCAACACAAATGTATTCTGGTGTACAGAAAAAAGTTATTATTATTAGAAATCACAGCTGCTATTGCATTTCATAGTCAGGTGAATTATGTTGTCTAGAAATAGTTTTTGCGAACAGCTCTTTGAAGCACCAGCTACATACCATAACCAATTTAATTTGTTGTAGCTGAAACATACTAAGGTCTGAATTTCTTACCTGGAGACCAGATTTTCCAAAGTTCATGTACCTTGTGATTAGAGGTTATGGTCTGAATCCAGTTAAGTTAGCTTAATTTTGCCTAGCTGGCCATAATCATTTAAAGGCAGGTCCAAGCTCCTCGGACTGTAGGGGCTTATCACAATGGTAGGACAACCTGCATTGCTTCCCCCACCAGTGTTTTTTGAGTGGTTTGGGTTTGTTGTTTTGTTTGGGGGGGTGGTGTTTTGTGGGGGTTTTTTGTTTGGTTTGTTGTTTAACAGATAATCTAAAAAGTTTTGGACTCGTGTTTTAGTAGGAAATTTCACAGCTTTCCAAATTTAGAAATAATCTAGGCAAAGAGACCTGTGTATTCCCACCACTGTAAGAGGGAGCCAGAGGTTCAGCTAGTCTCTTTTTGAGAGCCTGGCTCTCAAATGATCACCGACAGCATTCCTCTGGAGAAACAGGTTTACTTATAAACAAAAGCAAATCTGTAGAGAAGATTTGGGGTTTTTTTAAACAGTATATGTCTGTATTTTCATTCAACTGAGTACTCTCCATCCCATTAAGATACCAGAGTAAGGCCTGGCTTCTTCAACACTTGCCACTGTTCCCTGGTCCTGTCTTTTTGGCCTCTTTTTCCCTTGCGTGTACTTTTAAAACCTGGCAGAACTGCTCTGGACCTTCGAGTTTTGTGGCTTATGCCTTTCTTTGTCCGGTTAGATTTGCAGATTGGCCAGAAACAAGAAGATGGGACTTGTCAGCGTTAATGGTCCTGGCACTGCCTCTTCACAAGTCTTCGGCACTTGCTGTTTTGCTAATCTGGTGTAATAAAGTTCAACTGCATTTTGTATCTGACTAAGAACCAGCTATCTAAAACCAGTCTCCCCTTTGCATCTGAACAAGATACATAATGGAGTTAAACTAATCTATTCCTTTAAGAAATAACACTGCAATGGCTACACCAAAATTAAGTATTCCTCAACTGTTACAGATGGTTCCGTACATTATTGGAAAGTTTCCACTTTAGTGCACCATGAATCAGACCCTAAACACGGTGTGTTGAAACTAAATTACTGATGTTCGATCAATAAATGCATTTACTGTTCTCTAGTCTCGTTGATTATTACATGGCTTGTAAGGTCACATAAACAATTTTCCATTACTTCCAAAATAATCATACCTGGCATTTAATTTCCTTTTTCTCCTTAAGCAATATTATTTTAGGATTGGTTTAAATGGATCTATGGTGTTCTCCTTTTGACATTCATTCTTAGAAGAAACAGGTTCTTCAACTGGTATCTAATCAATTAATCATCCTAAAATATAGTTAACCTTATTTTATCATTGATAATACAGAGCTCATAACACCCACATTACACTTAGCTAATGTTTTTTAATTAGACAGTCATTGTTTAGTTGCTTATAGCTTTGGCAGACTGAACAATGGGGCTAAAATAATCTATGCTTCATCTCCTACTCTGCCAGCCTTCGGGGGGTGGGTGGGAGAGACTCCAAGTTTTTAGACTGAAATACCAGTTTTCAAAAACTAAGCTGAAGAATAAATACGCAATTTTCTAAGTGCTAGCATTCTCTCACCTCCCTCTTCCCCTCCCACCTTCCTCACACTCTTTCCAGTCCACTTGTTTTGTTTAAAATAGGAGGGGATATAGGAAAGGGGTCAAAAGCGCTGACCCATGAAAATACATGCAAATTTCGTCAGGCTGAAGCTGTTAAAAATTGCTAGCTATGGCTGATCCTAAATCTGACCTCTTATTCTTGCTAGAGAAAGCTGGCATAAAACTAATGACAACAGGAACTCTACATCCATTGCTTCCAATACACATATCAATATTGTTTTCCATTTCACTGGTACCATATAGAGCAAGATACAACCTTAATTTAGCCTTCCTGTGGGTCTTTAATTATATATTAAGTTCTCAGTCCTCCATCTCAGCTGGACAATGAGACTGGCAGTAAACAACACTGAGGACTGCAAGATGACTGAGAATAATCTCTGAGATTTGAGACACTGATCAAGAAACAAAAATTTGCTTCTATCCCTGTATGATCGTGAGGAAAGAACCCTACCCTAACATATGAAGGCAATGGAAATAAAAGTTGCCTGGGCAACATTACAGCCAGCACTGCCTAGGTTTTAGTGCTTGACTTCACAGCTTTAACATTAATCTTCTCTGTAATTTTATCCCATATATGCATGCTAAATCATGAGAACCACCACCTGACATCAACATAGGCTTGTATCCCTATTCTGCAAAATGGTACCTTGCTTACCCACCACAGTAAAAGGTGAACTGTACTTTAAGTCTGGAGCCCAGCTGTTTGAAGACTGGATTTTCAGTTATATTCAAATAAAGTGGTACACTGCTCCATGTTCTCCCTTTCTGCTAAAAAAACTCAAATTTTACTTGCAAAGAAAAAAAATACTTCCTCATGTTAATAAGAAGCATTGAGTTTAGCTTACAGATATATCATATAACAGGTTTTCAAAATTGCTTCTTGTCACCATTTAGCTACATACACAAGTTTAAGCTTCATTTATTTCACATTTTAAAAAACCCACTGTAATGTAAAAATTAAGATTGTTATGTTGAAGTAAAAGGCTATAGAGCAAGACACTGCAAAAGCTGCGTCTCCTTTTCCCTATGCATCTAAAACCTTAATTTAGCACACGTTACAAGATGTAGTTTTACCAGCCAGGGTTATATCAAATTGTAAACCCTTTAAAGTCATTAGTAGTGTAATTAGCATTCAATATTACCATAGGATATCATTCCTGTAGCAGGTAAGGCTTCATCCATAATGCAGACCAAATTAAGTTTTTATACGAGAAAATTGAAAAGTATTACTTAAAAGATTACTTATGCTCTAGCTCCAAGTTGAAACCTCACTTTCCCCCATCTTATTACAAAAAGGAGGAAGGAAGATTTATGCTTATGTATTAGAGCTGTTGAAGTAATTGGGCTCTTCCTGGCAACAGCAATTTCCTTGCCAAAGCTAGTAATCATAGCTCCCACTTTTGTTGCTACATGATTCATTTTTGTAAGTTTAGTATATATTGCATGGTATCTGACTATTTTTCAGTTGTTTTGTTTTTCTCTCAGAAATTATTCATTTGAAGTTTGATCCATCTCTCATTAAAAACAAGGGAAAGATTCAAACCACCTACACAAATACTTGGATTGGTCCTTAAGGTCTAAGTAGCAACTGTCTGGTCCATCATTCCTGTACATGCAAATAAATAGTTTTTTGGATACTCTGACCTCTGAAGTAAGGCAATAGAAAGAGTATGTCTTCCCGCACTTAATCTGAGATGAACAGTAACAGTCACACTAAAACCAACTGACCTTAACAAAAGGGAAGATGATTCCAGTAACTACAGAGTCAGGTTAGCTTGCTTTACATTTTATTCAAGTATTACCATCCACAAAAACGTCACCTGAAGCATGCAATCGTCTACCATGCCAAGAATATCTAGACACTAAAAACTGATTAAAATTACTCTTTGTGTAACTTACAATCTATTAAACTTCAAAGCCAGATTTTTGCTATTACTCAAACTAGTATAACAAAGCAGCATCGCAGATTTAAATAAGAGACAGGACTTCCCGAGAAGTCTTTAGTTAAACTTCAGCGCTGAACATCACAGGAACGTAATGCTTCAGTGAGAAGTGAATATAGTATTGAAAATGGCAATGCTCTCCCTGGTTATTTGTCCTAAGATACTATTTGCTTTAGGAAGAACAACACTTGAAAATATTTTTTGTTTCTAAGCATTTGTTCAGAATTTTGCACAGTAGCCCAGAAGTTGGTTTTGCATGGAAATTGTTATCTTCTGTAATCCTGCAATAATTTCTTCTGATATCATGACTTTTAAAGGCCCTATCACAGGTGGATAATAATGAATCATCATCTGTTTGGGGGCGAATCAGGTGTCATAGCTGTGACTTCTCCGGCAAGAAGCAGACCCACCCCAAGGCATCAGCAGGCAGCCACTTAGAAGACCTCTGAGCAGCAGGATGAGTTCATCGCCTTGTTCCTTCCTTTGATTCCGGTTTCTGCTCCTGCTGCAGGTATCTGACTTGCTGCAGGTATCTGACTTCCAATCTTAGCTTATCTCTTGCTCTCATTTAACCTACGGATCCATTATCAAGGACTCCGATCTTGATATAATCAGTATCGGGTTTTTTTGCTCTGGCTCCCTGGCTTCTCTTTCTGATCCTGATGGTGAATTTGGCAGCGGGATGCTGGCTTTCCTAGTCAACAGGCCTTCCTACCTGCCAGACAGAAGCTCAAAGCAGGGAGATAACAGAAATGCACAGCTTCTTTTCTAAATTCTCTTTTCTGTTTAAAACAAAGCATAAGGCTATACTGTTTCCAAAATATCCCCTTCAACATTTTTCAAACAATCTTTGCCTTTATCACACATGCATATTTTACTTTCTCCTTCATATTTCCAGCAGCCCTAGAAATGTATCTGTCCTTCTGCTGCATACTGTTACAAACACATAGCAGTAACACAGGTGGCCAGACTTAAAGTCAAAATTCAAACGAAATCAGCTTCATAGATTTTGAGTAGTTAAAACATGACTGCAGGGCACACGAGGCTGACAACGCTGGTTTGTACTGCCAGTGACGACATGGAGCCAGAAGAGAGAAAGGGTCAGAAGTCAGAGAACATGGTATCACTCCAGCCTCTTCACCACTACCACACAAATCGTCAGCTTTTTGCTAACTGAGGCATATTCACCATCTAAATAATGCCACATAAAGAGTTTGCAAAAGAAAAAAAAAGTAAATAAATGTCTTGAACTGCTTGCAGTGACCTCATATAGAAAGCTATGCAAGCCACTATGGCAAAGGAAAGTGAAAGATATGCTTAGTTCATACTTACAGAAATTAATTATGTATCATTAAAGTTTTACTAACAAAATTTCTAGATGATGCTTTAGAAGCAACCAAACCTGGAGGACTTCAGCATTGGGGAATGGGCGGATTTTAATAATTAATTTGTATAGTTAATTCCCGTAATTGGTAAAATCCAACAACGGAGAGACTACTTTTGGGTCCCACAAGTAGTTTAAGATAATCCTTGCTCAGTAATTGTATTCATACTGTGAAAAAATAAAAAAGATCAATGTTTTCAGTATAGTTAATAGAATAAGACATTTGTAAACACTATTTAGATAAATGGATATGTTTTAAAACCAAAGAGTGAGATGCTGTTCAGGAGAAGATGCTTTTGATAACACATATTATGAACAGTTATATGTGACTTGATTCTTCCTGGACAAATTTTGTTTGAATTTAAAAGACAAAATAATCTGTAGCTCAATATAAAAGGGAGTATGTGTGTTTGGAAGGGGAAATAACATGCTAGCCAACGACAATTTAATTTTTCAAGCTTTACATACTAACTATCCGTAAAGACTCTGGTTACTTTAATCATTATCATGAAGAATTACCTAACATTTCAACCAATGACTAATTTTGCCACCCCGTTGGTAGTTAATCAAATCTCTCTTGCCGCACATATGCTGAGCACATAGCTTCCAGAACGTCTGGCAAAACACTCAGTATTTTCTCCTTCCGTTGGATTCATAAAGCGTGTTATGTCACTGCCTTGCTTGGGCTCCTTCCACTTTTTAATCTCTCCATTCTGGTATAAATGTCTGTGGAACGTAACTGAGAAAGAAGTTTATAATCTGTTAAGTGTTTCATGGGACTTCGAAAACGCAATCAGAGAGCCCCCAGTGAGGTGCAGGGTGCGACCTGACATACCCATACCCTCGGGTACACCAAGCATCTCCCAGAAGCCCACCCACCGCTGCAGTGGGGTGTGGATTTCTGATGGCTCTTGTGTAGCACCTGGCAGCCCTACAGAGAAATCTCACACCATCTAAGACATCTCAGAAAGAAGCAAGTGCCTCTGTAAGGTTAAATCATTCAAGTTCAACACCTCTCCTTGTGAAACAAGGGAAACTTGATAGAAAAATTTCACAATAGTTGAAGCTCACGTTAGCAAAGTAAAGGTCTGCTTCCGTTTGGACAAGAGAGGGCATGAGCTCTCTCCTAAGTTTGAGCTCTTGTCCTAATCATGACAACTGCTGCTCAGAGAAGCTTCCTTAAAAGAGCTTCCCCTTTCCATTTATCCTCCGTCACTTCTTTGTCTGACTGGATACCTGCAAGCGTTCACCCATTTCCCCATTTATTCGTAACTCGAGCCTCAGCATCCTGCACTGTAACACTGTGCTAATGTTAGCATAGTCTAACAGCGAGTGGCTCTCTCTGGAGTATAAGGGTCACTAGTTGTAATAACATTATATACATAATACAAATCTTTGCTATATTTCCATTTTTTTATGGTATAGCTGTTAGAGATATGTAATACACTTCTAAAGTATCAAGGCTCCTCCTCATTCTTTTCCATCTGTTATCCTTTTAAAATGTAATATTGACTAGTCTTCTGAGTCCCTTAAATTCTTTACATTGTGACTAACCTTCTCTTAAAGTTCAAGAAACAGAAAATTCAATCAGCAAACTCAGTTCCTTAAACATCCCCTAGTTGAGGATGAGACCAAGAGACAGAACTCTTTTTGCAGACATGCAATACCTCCAAACCACAATAACAAAAGCAGTGTCATATTCTGAATTACTTAAATACAAACCCACTGATCCCTGCTTCTGTATCTTCTTTATGTAAGAAAAGAGTTCTCTGCAGAAGCACACACAGTCAGTACTTGTATTTTTCTGAGGTCCAACACACACAGCTCAGAAAAATCTCCACAGGTTGCATTTTCTGCATCTCCCATAAACCAGAGCTGCAGGCGTAACGCGACCTGAACTGACAAAGTGACTGTGTACTGGGCGGTATCCCATGGAAAAACTCTAACGGGCATTGCCTGCTACCTTTTCTACTTAATTATAGACATAGCAGGAAAGTAACTTGACATTTCTGTTGAAGGAGACTGTGTTACTATGCTATAATCTGACTACAGAAAATCTGATTTCTTCCTTGCTTAAACTATTGCTAAGATCAAAGAGGTAAAAATCACAGAACGTACTTCTGTAACGCAGGAGTAACCATTGACAACTCAAGTTGCCATCTAGCGAACAAAGTAAAGGACCGAGGATATAACAGCTCTTGAGTTTCCGGGACTAGCTATGACAATATTCCCCCTCGTGGCCCTGGGCAAGTTACTTAACTTCTCCAGATGAGAGGCCCTGTCTGTAAAAATGAGGATAATGATATTTACTTACCTCTCTCAGAGGAGATATGAAAACTAATTAAAATAATTTGTGTAAAGGGCTTTGAACCTGAAAAGCACTACATATAGTGCTAAGGAAGTAGTGTTTATATAAAAGACTGAGGGGAAAAGAAGATTGAAGTTACACAGTAACACATCAGTTTAAGAAACAAACATAGCTTGCTTTTCCTTTCTTCCGTTTTTATGCCCAATCAAAACTATACATCTGAGAATTTTCCTACTGTGAAATAAGTTTAGTTATAAAGGACATGGGTATTGAGGCATTTTCATACTACTGACCATTCGTACTCCCCTTTTCTCTAAACTTAGTCAAGGGGATGATCCGAGGAAGCAGCTACCAAAATTGCTCTTCGGTATTCCAAAACATGCCATACAGCTAGATTGTGATCAAAGTCTGTTAGGAATGTTGACGTTTTCTTACCCGTAAGCATTGTGACACTTGTTTTGGTCAATACCTGCATACTGTTTACGTACTCGTGCTGAATTCAGTGAATGTCGTTGTCTTCGTAAGGGATTAGGTGAGGCCTTCACCGTGTTATTTTACAACTGTGGAAAAACGGTGCAAGTGAACACGGGGGAGTTGTCCGGAGGAGAGACGCATCATTCTTTACCAACACAATTGTGGGGCTGGATCTCAAGAGCGGCCGAGCCTTTCGTTTAGACTGTTTGCAAATACTGAAGCGCTGTTTGAGAACAGCAGTTTTCCTAGTGAGAGGAATGCGAAAGTAGGTTAAACCATACCACTACCATAACACAGCACCTGACAAGGGCAAGATATTTATTGAATACCGCAATGCTTTTAGGAGAAAATGATGAGTTTTTAGGAGAAAGAGAGGATCTCCTTCTAATGTCACCCAAACACCAAGGCAAATTCACTGACAATCTTCCAGACTCTGGCAAAGGAAATCTTAGAGCTGTAAATTGCAGAATGATATCCTAAAGGTAGTAAAGACTTACTCTGGGCAAAAATACTTCTTCATAATTAATGCCACGACTACATCTTAAAATCACTTAACTTCTGGAACGGTATGTAGTAATAACCAAATAAATAGATATTTACTGTCAGTTCAGGAAGCAGCACACAATTCATTAAAATAATCAGAGAAATAAAACAAATACATCTTCATTAGTTATGTGAATTCTAATGGATGTTTTTTTGATCACTGTTTATTAATGTGATGACATTACCAAGTCATTCTGTCAGAAAAGCTACATGCATTGGATTAGGGTAAATTCTGTTTTCAAAGGCTTCCTAAGAAAAAAATAGATGTAATATAAAGCTAAATATTTACCAGTACTATAGCCAAGTCTTAAAATAAAGAGCCAATATACCATATTTTACTCATAGCTCCCTCCCAGTGCATGGCTGATGATTAAGAGAATGTGTGAGGAAGTGAGAACACAAAGAATAGTTATTTTAACAACAAGTAAATAAAATTATTTTCTCTACACACTTTTTGGCCAAGTCCACCATCTCCACCAACATGTCAAAAAAGACTCGTTTACCTGCGCTCCCAGCTCAGAGAAGGCAGCCTGACTGCAAAGGGGGAGAAACCAGCTGCAGAAGGGACCAAGGTGACTCCAACTGGGTATTTAAACAGGACAAGACAAGGTTTGGGTTTTGGTTTTGTTCTGGGGCTTTTTTTAAGGTGTTTTTAGCTTTTATTACAAAAAACAACAAACCCACCAAAGCAAGAAAACTGCTGATACACATTCAAGCACCACCGCAGGAGGTTATTTCAGTGCTGACCCTACAAGCTAGAAGACTGGACAGTAACAAAGTAGCATGGAGGCTGGCTGACTGACAGCCATCCTTACATGCCTAGCTCATTTAAAACCTGGGCAAACCAATGTGCTCTTACATCTTCCATCGACTAGTCTAGGCCATACCGGCTGTTTCTTCAGATACATCTGAACACAACCCAGAATATGGAGGTCAATTACTTTTATTTACAATACATCTGTGTTTTCTTCTTTGCTTATGATTAAAAATTACTAATCAGACAGATCAGAACTGTTGATTAATGCACTTCGTAATTACAAACAATTCTGTAGATAGCATAATTGCTTTAAAATGCATTTCTTGATTAGTATAAATACATGAATAAAAGTTTTTGTCTAACAAGGAAAAAAACATGACCGCATATGTAAGCAGCTTAACAGCCCCCTCAGCATCACTATTACCTGCTCTGGTATCCTATTACAAACCAAAGCATTAGCATTCTGAATCCTAGTGAAAAATAGCAACCAGAATTATCTCTAGTTAAATGTTTTTCTGGTTGGATAATTCTGTTATGATTTTCAGAGGGTATAGAACAGTTAGGATACTACTTTGGGTTACTGATGTTGAAATTGAAACAACTGGAACTAACCTAGAATCCTGCGTTGCTTAATCTTTTGTAGTGTAAGTTTTAATTATTGTGCTACTTTATTACACTTTCCAAAAGAAAATCAGCCCTGGGCAGAAAGATTAGAAAAGATGTTTGCATCTCATAACACATTTTGGGTAGCATTGTGGGGTGTGCATATCAAGTATTTTGTTGCAGGGCTTCCCCCCCACCCTGCCCGTAAATGAGCTTTGTGATGCATTTGTTACTTCTCCAAGCTGATTGCTAATCATCCACAGACATCAATATCCTGCTGGTCCCTGTGCTTTTGAAGGGTTTTCTTTGGGTTTTTTTCTGTTTAAAAAAGTTGATTGCCATTTTCAAACACCTACCTAGAAGTAAACCCAAGATGAATCAATATTGTCAAAAAGTTATTGTGATCAGTAACTTTTTTAAAAATGCAACATTTCAAATAGAAAATTAAAATTATGAAAGATGAATCCCAAAACACGTCAGCTATTGTGGTTAAAGAGAAAAAGCTCTGTGAAGACGCTGACAAATAAAGTAACTCTCCATGTGTTACTTTTTTCTAAAGAAAAAAGCATATACTTTTGATCACTTTACACATGGTCTAAATTAATTCCTATTCTGATCATTTTAATTACTGCAGCAAAACCTAGCAATAGCAGCGTATAAGTTTTGTATCAAAGCTCACATTCGTGTTTCCTAAATGTTGCTGTAATACTTAACCTGTAAGTAACACAATTATTTTAATTGACTCTGTAAATCATGTCAAAGAACTCAAATTTAAATACGAAAAGCTAATTTAAGTTGCCACAAAAACATTTCTTTTCCTCAGATAAATCAGTCTTCCATAAAAATGGAATTACAAAGTATTTTATTTGGAATTTGCTCTTTGTTAAATCAAAGCTTGAGTGATCACCAACAAGACCTTCCTGATAGAGAATTTTAATTAAAAGTGCTTGTTTATAAAGTTTCACAGTCCTCTCCCTTCTTACCACTCACATTACCATCTCAGAGATTACCTGAGAGGAGACTATATCATATCTTTCTCCTTCCTTTCATAGGCAGGATATGCAATGTGCTTCAAACATATCCCAGAACTGCTATGCCTCATATGACTTCAAGATGGAGTTAAACTCTATCTCAAGTGCTACAACACAAAGACTTTCCTCTTGGCATGCAAGGGCTTTTATTGCTATTTTATACATATTTTATGTCTATGCACACTATATATATGTGTGTGTGTGTATATATATATATACACACACACACACACACACACTTATTTTTCTTCCCTACAAAGAAAGCTAAGATTTCTGCAAGACAGGTCAGATGTAACACAAGTGACAGATTTACTGATTGGAAAAAAGGTGTGGTTTTTTTGTTGAGACATAAGCTTTAAAAGGGCTGAAATAAGCTATGGATAAAAGTATTATTTTATAAATCCAAGCATTCATCAGCAAGCCAGCAGCCCAAATTACAATATGCAGTCTTAACTGAAATAAAGTTGTCAGAGGATGTTTGGATGAAAGGTGGATGTGATGGAAATAAATGAACTTAAGAGAATAGTCTCAAGTGTAGTTCAAGAGCCCATGCAGCCTCAAATGAGGATTTATGAACCAATAAACTATAACCATTCTTTTGTTCTTCAAGGCTGAACTGTAAACTTGAGAGACTGAAACTACAGTCTTATATGTAGATACAGTATTGATAATCTCTTGGCAAGCTATCTTATATTTCAAACAGTAGTCAGCGTATTTTAACAATTTTCACATTGAAGGAGGTAGCAGTGTTGCAAAGAATAGCAGCCGCATTGAGCCTGGTAACTGCTGTCTGAAGAGTAGGGTCTGCCTACCATTTTCCTTCTGCTAGAGCTTTGGTTTCATGGTTTCTGGTGCCTGCTCTAGGGCTCAGCTATTCACGATTTGCATGGTAATGGCAATATGAAATTCTGTAGTATTTTCTTCACTCAAAGAGAAGTCGGCTTTTGAGGAAGGCCCCTCTTCTCTTTGATGCAAAGGTAAGCGATTTCCCCTGATCATAAAAAGCCCCAAAGGTTTCCAGCGGAGTTACAGACCTCAGCAGCTACAGTGCTGATTCTTCAAACCACAGATATAAACACACACTTAAACAACACTTCGCATAAAATGTTGTAGTCGCTGTGAGTAAATGCCACTATCAGGCCAACTCAGTAAAAACACTGGCCTATTAAGATTTTAGTCATTATTCCTTGAGCTAAAATCCACTTTCTGAAACCAACTATTCGTGTCCATAAATGCACATGTTATAACAGCTAATAATTGACACCAGGTATAACGCCACCCATCTCTTCAGTGGAACCTTGCAACCAGACCTCCTAGGACTTCAGAGGCAGAGAAGACAATAGTCACATTTTGGCTTGATCTCCATCTTCCTTGTGACAGAAAACATAAGTATGGATGGTAATTAGATGTTTCTAGTTACTATCTCATCCTACAACCTGTTTCGGCTTGGCATAAGTGAAACAAAATGTTTTAACAAGCAGCATTAACATCATCGTTATTAACAATGCTTTAACAACCCCACTTTACTGATGAAAAGATAGAAATGACATAAAAGAAGAAAGGAATAAAGAGGCTATAAAAGAATTATGCTGTTCCAAATCCCATGTATACTTCCAACTTTTAAAGTGTAGCCTGTCAGCCTGGTACTGCTGCAAAAGTGAATGAAAGGAATAACAGGCTATAGATAGGGAGGGAGGTTTTAGTTTTAATAATTTCTGCATACTAACCTATTCTTAAAAACCCATCATCAATTTTAAAACATTAATGAAATAAAAAACCTCAAGTATTTTAAATAAATCACTAAGCTCAAGGCATAAGTCCCTGGAATAGCATTTATGCAGTACTTGGATGAAAATTCTTCTGCTGGCTCTGCACATTTCACCCTCAAGGCAAAGATGAATCAGCTTCACGTGGAGGCACTCACCAACAGGTCAGCTGGTCCGATGAGGAGCTGTCTGTCCTGACCCGCACCTCATGGTCATTTCACCGCTGCATGAAAAGCGGTTCTCGCACAAGCACAACCCAAGCTTCAAGCTTGGATTTACAGTGCCTGTTTCCTCCCTTATCTAAGGGAGGAAAACTTCAATAATGTCACCATTTTTTGTTTACCAAAAATAAAAAATAAGGAAGGATCCTAGGTCTTACATCGATCACTGCCACCAGCATATTGTTCTCATCCGTTTTCTGAGACTCACTGTCCAAATAGAGCAAGATAAACGTTCACCGTCTTCCATTAAGAACCACTCTCAATGTGAGCACTCAGTCAAATGGTCTATGAGATAAAAGGCACTCTAATAACAGCAAAACACCACAAGCTATACAGACAAAGCAAATTCACAAGCAGTTTTCAACTCTCTCTCATGCCCTGGCCTACATGATGTCACACAGTTGCTTTTTAGCTTTGCAAAGCCCAATTACCTTTTTTTTTTTTTTTTTTACCCCTCCAAGTTTCTACATTTCCTCCATAGATGGAGGAGAAACATTCAGCATCAGAATACTCGAGGGTGGGGCTTTAACACACAAAAGAAAACAAAACCCAAAAAAACCTCCACACCACATATGCTCAAGGCACATTCCTGCTTTCCCCTCTCTCAGGGGAGATTTAAGCCTAAATCCGTACCTACAGCTTTAGTGAAACAAGAAAACAAACCAGGTAACAAAAATAAGCAAGGCTGTGACATACCTTAAATGGCTCTTCCTAGAAGAGGTGCTCCTTTTCTTATTTTCCTGATATTTTTGTTAGAAACATTTTATCAGACCTATTTCTTTCACTGCCAGGCAGCCAGTAGCTCTGTCAGGGCTTTTGATAGGTAACATTATTGAAGTTTATTTTAGAAAGGACAAGGTGCTTGCCTAGATGAAATAGCTACAGCTTAACTTAAAAAATTACTGGGAAACAAGATTTTAAGCCACAGATATCTTCTTCAGGTCTGTCAGGTTTTAAGTTTCAAGAAGACCTACCAAAAAAAAAAAAAAAAAAAGAAATCACTGCAGAAAAACTTTGGTAGTTTTATTCAGCAATTTGGGAATTTTCTTTAAATTTTGTTGAATAGTTAAGCACCTCACTTTAATTTCAGTATGGATATTAGACAGTTAGCTGAACACAGGGGAAAAGTTATTCCACAATTAGTTAAACTTTGGCTTCAGAAGAACAGCAGCTGAAGACGTGAACCCCATCCCCAGTTTTACCAGACAGGATTTACTCAACACTTGCAAAGCTGTCTGTGGTACTAGTAAAGAGGAAACAAGCGCATATTCTAAGATTAGCCATCTGTTAAACGAGGGGTAGTAGTACTTGCCTGCTCCGACATGCATTTGCGAGGTTTACGTCACTGTATTTGTTAAATGCTTCAATGCTGAGGTAAGTCTGGGTGGAAGAGTCTTTGAAATTGGACTCAAATGCGGAGTCCATTCCCAACCTGGCAAAAAATTCAGCAGATGGCCTTCAAAAAGCCATTTTAAACTAGGATTACATAAGTAGCAATAGATTTTGGGTGCCTCATTTGAGTGCGGAACTAGATACACCAGTGGATTGACTCTCACAGGAGCTGAGATCTCATGACATGGGTGAAGAGATCACACCTTGAGTTGGGGCGTTAGACTTCAGTGTTTGTCAGGCTCTCAGATGTCATATAAAACTTACAAATAGAATTGTAAGTGCAGAGCATGCCCAGTTATTTTGAGATATCTGTGACAAGAGATCTCTAAATTACAGTTTTCCCCAGGTGAAGCAACAGCAGGTATGATGATCCAGTTCAGTAGTTTCAAAGTAATGACTTTTTAATGTCATCACGTTAAACTTGAAGAAAATGAATTCTAAATTCCCCCCATCCAAGCAAAAAAGCAGCCTGAAAAAGTAGTGTAAGATTACTCATTCCCATGTATCCCTGCATGGGTCCTTCTTCTGTGCTCTCTGCTTCTCAGTTATCTTGTTCCTCCTCTATAATGGCAAGTCAAGATGGGGTCATTCATTAAGAACCCCAAATATTAAAAAAAACCAAAACACAGATGCAATATGCAACACATGCAACGTTAAGAAAGTGTTAACTGCTAAACTCTAAGGCTCTGATGCAAAAGAGTCTTTTAGAAAAACAACTCCCATTGATTTTAAGCCTGTTCACTAACAATTATGAGCTAGACTGCAAGTCCAACTAAAACATGGACACAGTAGAGCTTCTGATAAGAAGGTCACTAAAAGTTGTTGATATTCCTAGCAAAGTAAACATTTAATATTTGCACAACAAGGTTAGGGGGGGAAAAAAAAGGAATGGCCCATACAAGCTTCTTCTGAGAACAAAGACTGGAAACTGAAAATTTGTTGATGAAAAGCTATTTATTTATCCATCCTGTTTCTCCTATTGTGCACTGGTCCAAAGCCAAGAATCCCAGTTCTCAGCTGCTATCTACTGAAGCAAATGAAAGACCAGTGGACAGAAGTGACTTTGGCCATTTATACTGTGTGAGCACACTCATCACGGGCCACTGAAATCAGGAATTTTACGAAGTGACATTTGACAGTGTACAGGCAAGATCTTTACATTTTCCTCCATCTTTATGAGTGCGTACTTGGGTTTACAAGGAACTGTATCAAGGCATAAAATCTGAAGCTCCCTTGAAATTAGCATTTTGCACCAGCTAGCGCTGAGTTGCCTAGTGCCCTACGCTAATTCCTGGATCGATAACGTGGGTCAGGACACATTACAGAGTGGAATACTAGATTTGCTTTACTTTTGTGCATGAATGTACTGATGTAATCATTTATAAGTTATTAGTCTCTTTATGTATTGCACTGGGAAGAATGACTATCCAAAAAAAAAAAAAAAAAAGTCAAGATTCTTTACAGATGCCATAATACAGGGGAAGACATTTGAGAATGCCAAACTGGGAAAGTGGGATATCCCAAATGTAATGTGAGGTAATTCCTTCAAAGTAAGTGCCAAATCAACCCTTTTAACAGACAGGATTTAGCAATAAAAAAATAAGTGTACTCTGCTGTATTAGAAATGGTTAAATGTAGGTTTGCAACAAGGAGAAACAATCTCCCTTCCCTCCCCAACCACATAACAAGGGAAATAAATCATGACTGCTGTTAGGGCCTCAACTTGCCTAGAAAGTTACTACTTACTGTACAACTCCATAGCAGCATCGAAACAAAGGCTTCCAGCCTCCTGCTCTTCTCCCTGCCCTTGGCCATGCAGTCGTGCCTCTTCCTTTGCACTGGCACTCACGCTCAAATGAGTAGGTTATGAGCGAGTCCAGCAATCTCAGCCAGCCAAAATAATTACTTTTTTTCCTCTCCTGGATCCACTTTCTGTTGGCTCAGTTCCTTGAACTGACTTACCATCTGGTCATACAAGAGCAAGAAATGACATAAGAGGGGGCAGGACCACAAAGTCAGGGGAGGAAGGGAGGAAGGAAGGTTCGATGAGCTACTGTAGGTTGGTACTGTACTCTGGTAGGGAATGTTTCCTTCTAGATATCACATCACAAGAAAACCATAGTATACTATACAATTTATTACACATGGGGAGACAAATTCTGCCGCTGGGCAAATACATACCAATCCTGGTATAACTGGAGGAAGTCACTTCTAAAACATACATTTCATAAATTGGGTGTGATGTCTATTAACAATCAAATCATGTGACCTCTGCCTGCTATAACTATTTACAGTCGACTGAATTCACACCAGAAAAAGACTGTTCATTATTAGCATCTGGATTTCCAGTGGATAAGAATTAATTCCTATAGATTTGTACCATTTGGTAAAGTATTTCCAATGACACCAAGTCAGAACGAAGCTATGAAAAACTCATTTTAAATATGTGTCTGGTTTCTCAGGTATAGCCAGTTATTCTAAAGAGTCATCCATAAAACAATAAAGTACATTCTTCTTCTGAATGTTTCAAAAAGAACTTGTAATACAGGAACCAAGAATTTACTAGTACTAATATTTTAAAGCCTCCTTACATTAGAAGTCTTATCTATAAAAGCAATCCATGTTGCTCAGTTTTTAGCAGATTGGTAGAATACTTTTCCTTCTCCCTACTGCTCTTCTCTTGTGTTCATTGCTGTCTTCTTTGCTCTCACCTTTCTTGAGGAAAGGGTTAACCCAGCCTCTAATTGTGAGCTTTCTTTAGCTAAAGAAAGATAAAGCAGGATTTAAAGACCATTTTCAACTGGCTTCATAATACACTAAAAGGTCACTTGCTTGTTCAACTAATTCTGACTTTAAGTTCAATGGCTATTTTAAAGACACTGATCTTCAGACTACTTTTATTTATAGAACAAAGAAAATAAGCTCAGATTTTAAAACAAATCCCAGCAAATGCCCTATAAATTTCTAATTTACCACGTTCTTCAATTAATGGTAGTAGTTCTGGTTACCAAAAAATATTTAAAGATATTTTAATTTTAAGACTACAAAAATTAGACTTTTCTAATCAACATATAGAGATGGGTCATTCAGATTATGAGAAAATAAGGGAACCAAAAATTAATAGCTACATCGGATCTGAACATCATTTCTCTTTTTCAGTCCATGTCAGATATTTTCTTTATTATCATTAGAGACAGCAGCTGATTGTAATGTATCTTAATATTGCCAGGAGAACTGGATAACAACTTCAAATTGTAAGCTGTGCATGTTGCCTCTTTAAACTAGCAGATTAATTTAATACTTCTTCACTATAAAAAACAAATCACAATACAATTTGAGAGTTAAGAGTTACATTCAACCACTGTTTAGGAAGCTATGCCTACCTTTACGATTGTGTTATTAACCTGGAAGCACTATTAAAGCTTGTTTCTGGGGAAATTCATTATTGGAAGAATTAATTTCACTTTTCTTTCAGTTGTACCCCAGGTCTTTCAAGATCAACAAATTCATTTTCTCAGTTTACACAAACTACCTACTGAAATTTTATTGTCAGAGTTGTGGAAGAGAAAGAGGAAGTGATATGAAGTCTGCATCGATGCAGGAACCAGACGTCCTGGTTTATGTAGTTTCATATTCTAGAAAAGAGTCACTGCAGTGTCTTGCTTCAATTACGTATATTTATGGGAGTTCATTATAAATATACACAGATATCTTATATAATACTATTATGGCTACACAGAGACTCCACATTCAAAACAGTATGTAAATGCATCTAGTCGAGTATTTATGACCTATTTTATTGAGTATATTTTTACATATATAATTGGGTCATGTTCCACTAATATCATGCTTTCCTCTTCAACTCATTTTTATTCATTTATTTTATCACATTTGAACAGCTCCTGCTAATCCTATTCTCAGTCATATTTGGATTAGAGCAGTGTAGAACTTTAACATCATTTTAGCTGACAGATAGGATTTCTGGCAGCCCTAAAGATGTGGGCAGAAAAGGCTGCAGAGTGAAATGTTTTTCTTCATGCACACCTATTAGTTACAGTCCCAGGCTGCATTAAGAGACCTGCAAACAAAGCTCCAGATCCAAAAAGTGTTCTAAGAAAATGCTTCAATCCTTTTCATGATTAATATTTGTAATCCAACTATTAAATAATTCACAAAGAGCGCTCACTTTCAGACTGCTAGGTGGGTCAACACACCTGGAAGCAATAGCTATTTACATAATACAGATGAAACCATTGAAGAGATGTGCTAGGATTTATAAATCGTTTTCATGGTAACTGTAACACCTATTTTGCAAGTATCTCCCTTCCACGGTTTCCTCTTTAAGAAACCCCCTTCCTAGATTTCTGTCTGTGAGTCTTCTCTTTTCATAGTATTTTGAAAGTAAAAATGATTAAGTAGTAGGCAAATTGTCTCCTCAAACCAATGACACAATGAGGTCAGGAAGAATTGTACTTCCATAGGAATACAGCAGGTTGAATATTCCCTGCATACTCTAAAGTTGGGCATAAAATTTGTCTGTATTTATCACAACCCTCTTTTCCCTCCAAACTTAGATTAAAATAATGCTATGGTTGCTAAGAGAAGCGCACTGAAGTTAAGAAAAGCCAGAACTGAGATTGCTAGTGCAAAGTTAACTCAACCCCCTAGTGCAACATAGTCTTTTTTTTTTTTTTTTTTAAGGCTCTACTATTTTTCTCCACAGGATCCTGCTTCATTTAGTGCACAGGATGCTCTGGGGATTAATTTGGGTTATGTAGTGAAGTAGACTGTCAGTAGAATTCCAGCTTCATTTGCTGCAGTAATAGGAAACTGTGTAGTAAATGAAGCAGACTAGTGCCTCCATCCCTTCCTTTCCATCACTTACTCCCAGAACCCTTTTCCTTCCCATTTCCCTGACTCACATTCACTGCCTCCAAGTTGTAACACCTTTGACTAGGCATTTCACCTCTTCCCTACAACTTCGCATCTCCAAGAATGGCATCTGCCTCCAGGTTGCGTGCCGTCACCTGAAGATGAACAACGGGGACAGGCTCCATCCACACACTGTCTGGGCAGCTGCAGGGAAAGCACAGACTCAGGGGAAATGGGATACGCAGTTGCCATACCCAGGGCTCGCTAGTCAAAATGAACTGTTGTGACAAGTTACCATCAGATCCTGAGATAGCTAATATATGAACAGTAAGACAGAGCGGCTATTACCTATTTTGGTGGGACATAGCTCCCAGACTCTGGGCATGTTCTCGTTGCTTTGCCATTTTGTTCATGGAGAGAAGTAACTTAATTCAGCCTTGCTGGACACATTTATTAGAAATACTTCCAAATTATTACTAACACTGTCCTAATTATTTTAATGAACTTATTCATAGTACCATACTATTTCAACTTTTATGCATTGACAGATCACAGCAAAGACTTCGGAATCGATAAATGCTAAGTAGCAGCTACAGCCCAACGTCAGTTTTATACACCACCCCACCAGAACCACTGGATACAGCTTTTACTTAAATAATTACCACTAGTAATATATTAAGCTTTTAGGAGTTGTTATTCAATCTGAACCTATCACATCAAGAAAAAGAAATCAGGTAGCAGCCTTTTTTTATGTGCCCAGATGCAACACCGAGTTTGCCAGGGTGTAGATGGCAGTGGCAGAAGCGTGGAGTCATTACTGAGCATTGGAATCACAAAACAGATCAATATGCAATTGTGGGAGCGAACAGCATACACAGTGACTCCTATTAATTGAACTCGGTTTAGTTGAAGCTCTCATGTGACGTATTTCGGTCATATACCTCGGAGTTGTATGCCGCTAGAGTAGTGGGCAGGAATAGCAGCTGGCTAGTCTGAAGAATCAATTCATTTTTATTCCTTACACTCAGATTTTGGATTAGCAAAAGCATATCCTATAGCTCTATTCCTACACTTTAAATGATCCTGCTCTACATGTTTCACATTCAAAGTACAGCGTGATAATTGTAATACTTAGTTGGGGTCTTTTTCCCTGAAACACTTAAACTCCATGAATCATGACTACATGACTTTTCATTGTGTAATAGGGTTTCTAGTCCCCAACAAAAAAGCTGATAAACATTTAAAGTAATTTGTAAAACAAAATTTTCTGCCAGTTTCATATTTTAGGTCTAATTCATGATTTTTGAATACCTGTGATAAATACTGTTAAAGCAGCTAAGGAACTCATGAAAAAATCAGCTCCACTTTCTCCATGATACTCAACACATGCTCCTACACACAGATAACTTCTGGAAATAATGAGGAATACATCACTAATGATCAAAGATTAAAAAGAACAAATCATTGCTATGAACATAGCTATATTTCTAGGCTTGTTATAAGAGAATGTTATAAATTTTCTAAAATTGTTTAAATTATCCAAAGTCCCAATAAAACTACAAATGCTCTTTGGGTTAGTCAGTTGAGACCGTTCTTCCCAAAGATAAAAAGATAGAAGTTTCAGATCTCTTTACAATTATTCTCACATCACAAAAATAACCCATAATGTAAGGCCATATCAGGATCTTTCATAATGGAGATAGGTATTCATGCAGGGGGGGGAAAAAAACAACCCAAACTGTTTCAGTATTAACTTTATCACTTCACCTACACTTCTGCGTAATAAGGCTGACAGCACTGCAGCTTTTACATCCCTGCTCACTGGTACCCTTAGCAAACGCTGCGCTCCCGCTTGTCACATCACGTGCCGATTTCCTCACCCATCACGTACATAGTACGCCCACTGTATCCCGTTCTCAAGGCCCACATGTTCCCACAGTTGTGAGCCACCTCAGTGCTGGTACAGATGCCACTCGGGAATACCTGTACTTTAAACTTGTGCTCCTCGGGTTTGTGGATCCTTTATTTGTCTGTTCACATGTAATACTGGTTTTTACTCAACTTGAAAACTACAACATTCTTTCAAGCAATGCTATCAACTAGTAAGATAATTTCTTTTATATGTCTTCATTCCTCCCTCTTACAGTGTTTCAAGTTTGTCTCCAATCACCATTTTTAGTTTCCCTTTCTACTATAGCATTTAGCCAATGTTAACTCCCTGAAATACCCACACTAACTCTGTTCCCTACCCTATATTCACCTGATTTTGTGAAATTTTCCTGGAAAGAAACTGCAGAGAGCAAATTCATAATAGCAAGAAATTGAGGTAGGAAGTCGAAATCATGTATTTGTTAAATTGAACCTTTTAGAAAGTGATAGTCATACACCAGTAATATATTCTGCTTTTATAACGTTAAAATTGTGAACTTACATTCTAATCTGACTGATCTAAACAATTTTTCAACTTCTCTCATATTACATAACTCTCAGGCACATTAAAAAGGCTTCTTTCTAGTGCACGGTTTAGAGAGATTCATTAAATCTGTAGGGTTTAAGTAGCTCATAAAAACAAGACAGCAAAGCTAGATATCGAACATGTCAAATTATGAGCAATGCGACAAGAAACAACATATATCACCAGAACTACTGACTGCTAAATTATGATATTCCACAGTTTTAACCACTTTTTTTTTTTGCATACTATTTGATAGACTTACATTGGCTAAAGCTTCCAAGCTTTATTAAAATAGATGTAGACCTATAACGCACTCCTTTCTGAAGAGAAGACAGGGAATATATTTAACTCAACCCTTTCTCATTCATATTGCCATTCCAAAAGTTCATCTTAAATCCCAGCTCAATTTACTTCAGCCTTCTTCAGTAAGTTTCTGACAGCTCTCTTCTTTGGTCTATATGCTGAAACTGCCAAGCCTTAGAGATACTCAACTTCTCCTGAGATTTATTCGTTACAGGAACAAACATGCACAACAGATCCTTTTTGCTTGCTTGCTCTTCTAGACTAACGTCTTTTGGTTTCTCCATTAGAAATTCTCTGTGGCATTAAGGATATTTTAATGTTGCATATGGCCACTTCAGAAATTGCTGACAGGTCAGGAACACAATTCCCAATCTCCTTACCAAAATGTTTCGCATCTACATCTTCTAGTTAAGCTCTGTAGGTATCAAAATTTCTGAATACATCCAAACTGCTTCTGTTTGCCAGGGTTTGTTTTCTGGCATTCCTACCCTCTTGGGACACCTACGCTAAGCATTCATTTGCCTATCTATCTCCTGAGGGTATACAAGGGGTAGGCTTTGAGCATCTGCAGTGCTCACTTGTAGGCAATATTTTTAATCCAAGACCACAGTCAGATGAAGAAGTAAGAGGAATCTACCTCCCATTTTTAATTAATAACCAAAGAAATAGTGACCATTTATGTATTTGATCCAGTGTCTTAAAAACATAAAAAAAACCAACCCTAAGAACAAGACTGGAAAGCCAAGTATCTTCATTCTGAACGGCTTCTGGGAGGGGACTGATTTGAAGGAACAGATCGCTGCACGAGGAATATTCACCACTATCTTTTCCTTCCTTGAGGAAAGAAAAAGCAGACAAAGGTACCTTTATGGAAACGATACATGCACACTTATTTTCAGAAGAGGGCTCAGGGCTGCTGAAGCCCAAGTCATTGAGCGCACTTGCAGGTAGCCCAAAGATAGGAGATAGGTGGTAGCGCCAAGACAGAAGTGTCTTTACAGCATTTTGCAGCATTGAGAATTACTATTCCAGCTTTTGGAAAACCTGTTCTGAGATGCCCAACTCCTTGCATATAGAGTTAAGGTTCCCGTGCTAAGTTTCTAAATTCCACACTAGGTGACAAGTGCCTAACGGCAAGACAATTACAATTTTTCAGCGTCACAGTGTTTAAGTTTCTTTGAGGACACAGGACTAAGTAACCTGAGCACAAGGTTAAACAAACAGCTACCATCCCAGCCATCAAATGTCTAAACATTTTACTATTGATTGCTTACTATGTTGTTAGGGACCAGGGTCCTGTTAGGGGCAGGTCAAAAAAAAGAAAAAAAGTTGACTGTCTTTTTTTTTTTATGTTTTGTTTGACTATTATGATGTATTAAAGTCTTTCACTATTACTGGAAGTTATCATTTAAGTCTTTGGAAATATTTTCTGAAGTGTGCTTGCTATCACTAGGAAAAAGCCTAAGGACTTATCTTTGTTTGGGGAACGTGGGGAATGAAAGTTTGTTGCACAGTTATTCCTCAGAATTTTATAGTATTCTCACACCTGAGATCTGACCCTCCTCCCCTAAAGCTCCGCCAACAGAATTGTCAAAAAAAGGTTTCAGCATGTGTTGATGTGGAGAAGAGCTTGGAAATCTGTGTTTGGGAAAGAAATAGCAAGTGACAGGAGATAACTCTTCATAGGTTTCTTCTTTTTTTTTGTGCTTGACACTGGCATTACAATCATCAATTTGTAGGCTTTGTAGTCCCTTCCTTACAAGTCACTTTATTGTGTTTTATTAAAAGAACATCTTATTTGCATAAAAAATTAATTTAGCAGCTCTAAAGCATTAGTTATTCTAGCCTTTTATTCTAACTTAACTGATGGACAGCTAATACTGGTAATTTGAACAGAACAATTACGCATGGTCATGCTATCCTTAAGGATACAAAATATCCAGTATTTGCACACATATTTACATACACGTATTTCCATACTCACCCTCAAGCCTGTACATCCATAAAATTTTATAATCAAAGGCTCGGCTCTGAAGAACTGGAGAGTCTGACTGCATGCATAATACTTAAATGCTCAAAGTGTGGCTACCCAAGACAATACTTCAAGGACACTCCTGAAGTATCCTGACTAAATGACACTTATTTAGCATCTCCCGAGTTCTCTCCCGCAAATACAGAATGACAGAGAATATGAGGGAAGGCACAGGCTCCTAAGAATAGCAAAGACATGCTGAGGGCCAGAAAAAAACCACAACCATGCCAGGCTAAAAGCATTATTATTGGCAGACACGTGCAAGCTGTGCCATACCAATGTATGCTGTACATAGATCTATACAGTCATGCGTGCACATTCAACTCAGCTGAAGTAATAACACTATTACTTAAATATGTGGGATTTGCAGTAACATATATGCAGTCAGAGAAAGAAAAGAAGTACGAGCAAGAGATATCTGCTGAGATTCTATAGAATTTTCAGAAATCTGTTCTGGTGCACCAGTAGGTAACCTGCTTCCAAGATGTTAAGAAAAAATGCTTAATGGCTGGTCTCTCTGGATCCCATTAAGTGATCATGTAAACAGCAGGGCACTGAAAGGTACTCAACGGAAACCTCTTAGTAACATTTTGTCACCATGCAGTTTGTGTTTTATTTGTTCCTTAGGAGACTTAGAAATTCATTCAGGTTTGCAGAACCAAAATATCATACACGAGAATCTGCACCTGAATACTAATTGGTGTACGTATCAGCTACAAGTATGAATAAAGACAAAATGACATGGACACAAAACATATGCATTCTGATCACAAAGTATGTATTATGGACATGTTTTTCATCTTTATTCAACAGTGTTCTGTGACAGTGAATAAGTAAGAACCTACTTAGTCCATTTTTTAGACCACTGTGCACAAAGAAGTTTCCAGGCTATGATTAGACAAAGCAAAGCAAACCACACACTAAAGTTTTGAAGATTGATCAGATTAGAAAGAATATCAGATACAGGAGAATGGTCATATTACAACTAGTACTGATTAAAACTGAATAATTTGAACTTTTCCTTATTCAATACTCAAAGCCATCTTCAGTATCATTCTTTAAGACACTATACCTGAAGTCCAAGAGGCATAAAAAAAAATGAGCAATATTCTATCATAAAAACCCAGAATCAAAACATACATGTAAATTAGGAAGAGTACCTTATTGCCTTCATTTATCTACCCATTTATACTTTCAGTACAACTCTCCACAAAGCCTTTTATCATGAAAATTACCCTCACGTAACTCTTCTTGCTGAACAGAAGTCAATACCATCTACTTGTTTCCAGATAGAAGATGAGAAAAATTCTAGAAAAATGTTTACCTAAATGAACACTTTAAAATATTCCATTTAACTTTTTCTCCCTAAAATGGTGGGAATTAATGACTCTTTTTGATGCAGACATTGCATCCTCCTAGACCAATGGTGAAAGAGCTCCAGCATTAAAGGATGATTCCTCAACCTAAAACGGCTATCTAAAATGTGAACAATGAAGTATCCAGTCTTCTGTCTTTTAATGATAGAAAGTCACCCTTAACAGCTTGGACTAGACAGCTACCTTTAAGATGGTTAAGTCAGGTGACACTGAGGATGTACCAAAATTTATAGTAATACTTCCATATACATCTGCTCAGTGGGTACTGAGAAGATGAAGGGCTTGGTGCCAACTTGAAAGAACTCCTAAAAGCCACTGTACTGGTCTAACAAAGTGTGGTTTACTTATTAATCATGTGTTACACAGTATAGCTATGCTTATCTCAAAGACCTTACATGGGATGCATCTGACCAGTACCCAGGACACCCTGGGTGGGGAAGACAGGCCTATAACACAGGATCAGGCTTTCATCAGGCAACTTTCTCTATAGTCATATCAGTCACGTGCTCCAAGTGCCTCTATCTCATAGTTTCTCTAACATATGAATAAAACTTGCCTTTGGGTCAAGTGTGGACAAAGGCTGATTTTAGCAGGATGCATGCCCAGCGCATGCTGAAAACAAGGCACTTCCAAACGTGCTTCAAGCTGGGCGCTGCTGATAGAACTGCTCATTTACAAATCCTGACCTGCATAAACAGTAATAATAATTTAGCTAGTCAGTTTTGCCATTCACCCAAAAAACTTGGGGAGATTTTCAGTCAGGTATTACCTCCCATATATGCTTAAGATGGACAAGATCGTTAAGCATTTATGATCTTGACACTGTTATATTCTTATCACGTTAAACTTTTCAGCATCTATTGTAGTAAGTATCAAGCTGTTTCTCAGAGTAGCATCTGTCTCAGATAATTCTTTCTCTGGCAAAAAGAGCTCTTCAACAACGAAATAATCGTAGTAGCACATTGACCACATCTTGAGTTTGGGCATATGTCCCAAGTAGATCTATTTCGAAAGCAATGAAGCACAACCTAAAATTGAATGGAATATGTCACTATCTTGTATCATGGAAGGGAACTCCTGTGCAGTTTTTTTTCTTCTATTCTTTGTGGGAAGGTAACCTTTCAACCTGTTACATGTAACATGATTATTGGTATTGTCAGCACAATGGATTTTTTTCTTCCAAAAATATAATTCACTGAAAACTGAAATAGTAGTAAAAAGTTTCCATGTAAAAGTCAGAGATATTATTTTGTGTCAGGTTTCTATATTGCTCCAAGTTTCCCTTGCAGCTTGAACCCGCCCCACCCAACCCTACCAATTACCTATTTCTATGAATGGTACAATGAAATCAGCTCAGAAAGTCAAAATATGAAAAAAGCAGGGAAAAAACCCCAAACCACTATCTTGACATTCTTAAGTACAAACTACTTATACTTTTAGTACACCTAGTTTTTGTTCAGTTGTCAACAGAAAGTATCAAGACATTCTGCTCCACAGTAAGGATAGTAATCTTAAGGCCCAATTACTTGCATAATTGGAAGTTTTAATGAACTCTAGTTTGTACAATGCTGTTCATCACAAGTATGGACAAGAACAATTGAGAGGGTTATATTCTTTTTTTACAATGTGCAGAATTAAAAATGACTTTTCATTTTGACAAAGATTGATATGTCTAAAGTGTTCAATGTCACCAAGTAATTTGAGTAATGACTGGTTTTCTGCTGTTGAACACAAACTAAAGCTACTTAAGCAACAGAAATTTATTTCTAAATGCTTTATTTTCCTAGTGTTCAGTATTAAGGGGTCCAAAAAAATTTCAGCATTCTCTGAAGTGTTTAGATCACGTGACCAAAGATAATGTTTTCCACATGGGACTTCTACTTTCTTTTGCAGCTATTTGGTGTGATAGCCATCCAAACTTACACACTTACAGCCATTTTTAAACACCGCTGTAATACAGCGGAGGTAAAAACAACTTTGATTTCCAAATGAAAGTTCCAAAACAAACTTCAGAAAATTTAAACCACACAAAAGTCTAGACAAAAATCCTGCTGTAATAATGACCAGGTAACTAAGATTTCAGCAGACCACACATTTGCTGATAAGCCATAGTGAAAAGTGCTAGGGTTCAATAACATTGCTTAAACTAAAGCAGTGAGTGTCTCTGCAACTGCAGCGAGAGTTTAAAAGAGTTATTGGAAAAAACAAAACAGAAAATTATGCCCTTTTCATAAGCTATTTCAAATATTTCATAGAATGCTCTTAATCTCTCTGGTATACCTTCACAAGCAGACATATCACTAATGTGTTGTCTGAAGAGATTCTCAGCTCAGATATGCCATGTTTCTCTTATGAAAATAATCTGGTACAGTGAAAGGTTTCCCAAGATCTCCTCCCAGCNTGTACAGATTACTTTAGCTTCAGAGGGATTTCCAGATGCTCAGAGACTCACAGGCACAGAGACTGCATAGGATGACTGCCTCACCATAGGGACTTCGGGGCTTACCCACCAAGGACCACCACGCTTTCTGTGAGAATGTAACAGGAGCGCTCAGAAATCCAGACTTTAATCACTGAAGAACAGTTGATTAACGCACTGAATCAGTGATAAACATGGGGTCAATAGGGTGACACCTAATCACCTTGTCTATTGTATTAATGATGGTTATTTTTTGATTATATACATGACACCTCTTCAGCCTTTCCAGCACGTTAACTGCTATTTGCCTTCTAACCAGAGCTTATTGCAGATACCTGTGTTTAATTATATGTCCCATCCTTCTCCACTCAGTTTTTAAAAAATATGAGAGAAAGGAACATGTAAGGGAAGAAAAGTATGAGGAAAATATCTAGTCAATTCAAATCCTAACACAGCCTTAGGTAAAACAAATCCAAGAATCTTATTTGCTGTTCCAAAAGAAGAGTAAATGCTGTTTAAGGTCTCTGCAAGAGTGACATTTTACCCTTAAACACATGGTGCTGACTTTGTATTTTCACATACAGTCTCTCTTCTCTAGTGAGGACTTCTGACAAAAGTGAAAAAACTCAAATCATAATTATTTACATATTTCACTTGACATATCTGATGTTACACTAAGAACTCTGCAATAGCAGAGGAGAAAAAATAAATAGTTTACTGAAACCAACACCTGGAACAAAAAAGTTCAAAATGTGTTGCTACCATGCACACATTTGGAAACGTTGATAAATTCAGTTTCATTAGAAAGGTGGTAGGTGGCTGCAGTTTTGCATTTCAGTTTCTGAACCTTGAAGTCTCTTCCTCCCACAAAAGGATGCCGCTTCAAAGCCTTCGTATCTGGAAATGAAAGCACCAGAGTAATTGCTACAGGATGGGCCACCAAACTGCTCTGAACAGGCCAGCATGCCCAGCACCTTGGGCTGTGTTTGATGAGAGGCCTGCAGCTGAACAGATTGGGCTGTGCATGTCCCCATCCTCATGTGCACGGGAGCCATCTGGAAACAAACAGCTCAATCATGAAAGGGTAAAGATAACGAGGAAAATTTCAGCTCCCTGATCAAAGACATAGGAGATACTCGCTTATCTCCTTATTACTCCTGTTTTAAGCCTCGTCAAAGATACAGAAGGAGATAAAGAAAAGCCTGCAAGTATTCTTTTTAACAACTACATTAAGAGCATCACCACTGGAAAACAAAGAGTTATGAGAGGCAAGGGCTAGTACATCATTCATCTGCTGTTGATGCCCTAGTCGGAGGCATCGCAGACCCAGCAGCATGCAGCCTAGCACGTTTCGCTGAAGACTGCTGTCAAGTCAGCGAAACCCTCTGAGCGGTTGCTTATGTACAACTAAATTTAAGGTCACAGCATCCTCTCTCTCAGAATACTACTCCAGAGAAACAGCAGTTGGAGGAGGGAGACAAGAAGTTAAACAAATTCTGTACATCATCTGGGATCACATTTTGACCACCTCCCAGAAGAGGTGGCCATCAATAAGCCACACTAACAAGGTGCTAAATAGCTTGGCCAACTTTACAGCAAGTCCAAGTAATCCTGTGCCCTAGCAAGCGCCTGGGCCCTAGCTCTACTGACAACAGCTACTGAGAGCCAACCCCAGCTGCTCCGAAGTTCACGAGTCCACCTTTAATGAGCCTAATTAATTTACTTTCAAGGTAGCCTGACTCCAGATTGCACTGTATTTTCCAAATGTTTTCCATAAAGCCAGAGGCAAGAGATGCACGTTCCCTTCGAGCCTTGCCATGATCCCAGGGCATCCCTCCAGCTCCAGCGCTGCTCAGCACCTCTCCTGGCTGAGGGGAAAGACCCAGTGCCTGCTCCCAGGAGGGGCCGGGGCGGGGGGGGGAACAAAAAGGAAAATACTGCAGAGCAAAATATTCTGAAGGATGATTGAACCAGGATTTTATTATTAAAGCCAGTCCTCAGATGAAGAATTACAACTGCTAAAAGCTTCTTTTTTTTTTAAATACCTTTTTTAACATTAAGTGATATAGAAACAGAGATCACTGCCCGCATTAAAAGGTGCTTTTACTTCCTTATTCACTCCCTCGGTTTTCTAACATGAATTTTCCTCTGCTACTGACAACTTCTGCATTATTTATACAACAGCCAAAGTACAATTGGCCTCTTTCACATGGGTGATTATCAACATATAGGGGGGGGGAAAGTAGGGCAGGGAGAGAATGCGGATAAGTGACAATTTCCATATTCGTAGGGAAAACAGTTGTACTCTGACAGCGTGACAGATTTTAGATGTACTGTTCTGCATTTATATATAGTTGATGTCTAGCCTATAAGGGTTCATTTAGCTATAAAAACATGATATTTAGCTGCTAACTCAAAGGAAGATAGAAAGGAATGAGAAGTTCTCATGACCGAATATGTCAACAAGACAACCATTTTGCTGTGACAAAATTTTTCAGAGTACTGGATTTTTCTTTCTAGACCATTCTAATTTAACTTCACTTTAGGCCTAACATGAAGATACAATTCCTACTATACCACAGTACTGTGAAACCAATAGCCAGTTCCCAATTTTTAGAGTAAGAAATTGCATAAGCTTAAAATATACATCCTATTTTATTCTCCACATTACCAGCTTCTGGTTTATCTTAATATAGCGGAATTTTTCCCCTGCATTTTTTTCCACAGCACTTCATTAAAAAAAAATTTTACACCCCGAAGCTTTAACTCACAGTGTATTCCCACATAAAGAGATGCGGTGCCATGAATTTAAGGGGGTCACATATTACCGGGATCATCTGAGCAGATTTCTACATGCAAATTACACAAAGCTATTTAAACAGATTCTGCACTACAGCTCAGAAAACATGATTTAATCTCAGTCACAAACCACACCAGAACTACAGCCTTAAAGTACATTAAGGTGGAGGCAGGGGGGGCAGGTGTGTGCAGGGAGGCAAGCAAGGAAGAACCAAGCTAACCCCAAAAGCACTGTGCCCATTCACGTGCAAAACTTACTGCAGTTCAGAGGGGAGACACACACACTCTAGCAACACCTGAGCAGCTGCTTTTCTTCTCTCCTCCCAAGAGCTCTGCTGACCAGAGGAGAGGCAATACAGCAAGCATTCCCGTACTTTGCCAAGTGTAATTATTTCCATCACTACCAGCTGTGCAGACCTCTTCGGTGCCCTGCACACTTCAGGCAAGATCCAAAGCCTGGCAAAGTCAACAGCATTCTTCATATCAGCTTTAGTATTCAGGTTTCAGAAAACATTATCTCTCTTAACTGTTGTGATTCACGGTAATGTAAGGTGCCTCCTTTCATGCAAGCCCACTTTCATCAGCACAGACTGGACAAGACTGACTTCAAACTGCCCATATCCATGAATAAAATATTGCCACGCCCAATACAATGGACCTTTATTTACAGTTTTATTGACAAGATTTCTATCAGCTCCACAGGAAGATGGACAAGTTTTAATTATTATTAAGAACTCTACTTCAAGGTATAAAGTTTATTCTTTCCTGACAGCACTGCACAGATTCTGCAGACAAATTTGCTATTCTCTACAGCAAAATATTTACCTCCAAATATTCTTTTTAAACCTAGTCTCTCGCACAAAGTTACTGCACTACTGAGGCTGGCATATTCCCGTGAATCAAATACAGTAATACTAACTGCAGTAAAATAAATAATTCGAGCCGGATTTTAATTGAGTACTTCCAAATACACCACCATCTCCCTTTGGACCAATTACTTTTTTTATTTGCAACTGTTAAAAACAATTTTAAGCAGTCACCACACTCCAGTTTTAGACATAGATCTAATTCTTCTCTACATTGGAAAGATGGGATTGTGATTAGCACTATTAATTTGGATTCAGCAAATCTGGGTTCAGTTTTCAGCCTTGCCACAGGCTCCCCAGTAAGGCCTTAGGCACATCACTTAGGATTCAAGTGTGCCATGTCAGGTGTCTAAAAATCAGCTGATTAAGTCTCATCTAGTGATGCCAGACTTTTTACAGTCACTGGAAAGGAACAGATACCTCCAGAGAACAGTCTGTCTCATACCAAGACAGATGCTTAAGGTAGGTCAAATGAATCACCTTCTGAGGGTATTTAAAGTTAAATGAAATGAATCCCATCCTTAATCTCCCTCTACCATTGATCCCCATCTGTCATATGGGATTTATGTTTCACCACATCAATAGGACACTACTTTGATTGGCTCCTATGTAATATAAATGACCATCTGATGTGTACAGACTTGTACACTTCACAAAAAGCTAACCCTAAGATCTTTACCTGAAATCTTCAGGTCTACCTTCAAGACAGGCTACCTGGGCAGTTATGGTTTTGGCTTTCGATTTGTTTCACCCACTTACACTATCACACATCAGAGTAGGACTAGATGTTCTCCTGTATCAACTTCTCCTTGAAAGGGGAAGCAGCAGTCTCCAATAGTTACATCAACCTCCGGACAGATAAACTGGCTCCTGTATTTGGGAAGCTGATGTAGCAGAACTTTGCTAATTCCTCTATCATAGAAACCTTTAGAAATTGCTTTCTGGCATGAAGTAGCTAGTCTCTTAAGCATTACTGGAGCTGGAGCTAGTTTATCTCCTTTATGCCAGATAAATTCCCTCCTGGCCACATAAGGCTAAAATCCAGCCCCTTTGTACCGTCCCACCTGCAAAATAATTCAAATCCCAGTTGTGAGCATGGCATTATGCATAAAATGGCTTTCTTCAGTAGCAAGTCAAACAGTTTACCCAGTTTTCAACTGGAAAGTGGCAAACCAGATTACTGGGAAACTTTTTTCTATTTAAAACTGATAAGCTTTACCAGGATGAAGGTAAAGAGGTTGTAAAGAGTAACTCAGCATAGTTTCTAATTAGAGCTCTAAACTGAGTGTCCAGGTCCCCTAGTATGAACAGTACAGCCCTAATGACCAGCAAAATATACTTATATCTAGCAGAGTGCCTAACAGACAAGTGTTCACATTTTCAAGTATGACGTTTCCATGATACAATTAAAATCCCCTTGAAGGAGAAGGTTGATATGGTTACGGCAATGAATTGTTTATTGATCTCTGGGGGCCTTAAATAATGGCACTTTTTCAACATTTGGGCTAATTATTATTTGTTTTGCAGAACAGTCCACATCCCCAGTCAAAGATCTGGATCCTGTTACGTTAGGCACAGTATAAACACATTACAAGATATGTCAGGCCCTGTTCTAAAGAGACTGCAGAGCAAACACTGCTTCTCACAAACATGGAGCAGCTCTTGATGAAACAGCTGTCACTGGTTACAACCCACATTTCAAACTCACCATGTTAACAGAGGATGTGGAGAGGTGAGNAAAAAAAAAAAAAAAAAAAGGAGAAACTTGCCCAGCACACATTAGGATGTTTGCCAAAGAAAATAAAATACTGCTTTTGATTTTTCCCATGTGTCCAGGCAAGCAAGCAGCCTACAAAACCAAGACAGGTTTAAAAGCCTAACTCGCTATTCTAAGTGATGGTGACAATAAATGACTTTTTATCTTGCCTTCCAACTCATAAGTGCTTTGAAGGAAAAAAAAAATCTGAATTTCTGGGTTCTAATTCAGCTCATCTAATAAAATGAAATATGATTTACTGAGAAATACATTAACAAGAATTCTGGTCTAAGTGAGCCAGAATTGGATGTACAACATTAGGCCAAGTCCAATGGAAAAAGCAATGTGGCCTGAAGCAGTTGCTTTGTAACAGGAGACAAAATTTCAGCATGTGTCCATCACAGGCTAGCTCTGGGCACCTTATCTATGGAAAAAAAACCCATGTATTTACTACTGTTGCAACTGATAACTATTGTACTTGCTTTGACTGCATCCGCATTTGCAAGGACACTGTCTCCTACGGTGAATATGCTTATTGCACGTTAGTCTTAGAGAATAACTTGCTGCGACTAACTAGCTAACACTGATTCCATCTCTGCTATGCTGGGATTATGTAGGACATCATCTTTATCTCAGCATCAACTTGTACAGAATTTTTGACCGTCACTGAACAACATACAGCCCCTCCACTTACACACTTCACTACTAATCCTTTGGTTCCTCCCAGTCCTCCTAAAGTTTCACATACATACAGAAAACTCATACACTGAATAATGATGAGGCAATAGCTTTAAACTAAAACAAACTTGACTAATCACAATGTATAGACTTGCTGATGGTCTTTAAGGGTGAGAAAGTTTCAGTACCTTCCTCCACTATTTTTTTTTTTATAAGCACTACAGCATGAGACAAACACTAAGCACAGTTCTACATTATTTACAATACACCTCTCAAACTTCATACTTAGAATCTATTCACCGCAATTATCTCTAAGCCTGTTGAAGCAACTACCTTTAAGTATCTTACCAGCACTATGGCTATAAGTAGGACAGGCTGAACTAGTATTTTTCACAGTTTAAGGATAAGCGCTTACATTGTCTCATCAGCATAACTCCTAAGCTATTCAAAATCATCAACACATTTATCCCAAAAGGACCGATGAAATAGCCAATATCTGGCCTAATGGAAGAAAAAAACCTTGAATAATTTGTTCACTCTAACAATCTGAATATGTCTTCAGCTAGGCTCAGTACTCACTACATCCACCTATGGCCTTCTGTCCACCCTCGTGTTCATCCTTTCAAATTCACACATTCACCTACTTAAAACATCTAAAGCCAACGCTGCAAACTATGCTAAGAGGTTGGGTTTTTACCTCCCCAGAAGACATTGCTTTTCTTCATCACAAAAAAAGGTCACAGAACTGAGAGGGAGAAGGCAGTAACACCACAAACTAAGAGATGCCAGGTGATAATCCCTTCCAGCAAATAATTTAGCTTTATTCTGTGAAATCATTTAACACCATTGAACTCTTAAGTTATTTTAAGATAAAACTAGTTGAAGAGCAGAGCCATTCTAAGAGCCAAATTTCAACCCAAAGCTCACAGTTTCATGTTAATACTAAAAGGAAATTCAAAAAGCTATAACTAGAGTACTATAGACAAGTTCCATTAAAACTGTGCCAATTATTTCTCCCTTCACCTGTATGCAATACACACATTTTGGAATCCTGTTGATGGGTACAGATATCCATGAGCTATTTGGAAAAGCAGAAAAAAGTTTTGGCTTTAGGGATACATTTGAATCCTTCAGTAACAGTGCAGACAGTCTCTACTATGCCTGCAGAAGCCTGGTTCATCACCTTTAATTGGACATTTGGCTGGTCGTTGCTTTGGAAGCCAATTGACCCTACATGGACAAACAGTGCTCAGTTCAACAGTCTGAGTTGATACTGAGATAACATATTACTATTCTTCTTCTAAAAATACTGATTTTCGTAGTGCGTTTTATGCCTTGCTCACCTATAACAACACAGACCTTCCATCAATATTTATAAAGAATAATTTATTCTAGAGTAAACAGCTCACAATTATTAGCCAGTGTACGATTTGTAAAGCCAATATTTGCATATCAAATATTAAAGTGGGTCCAAGTCATTATTAAAAGTGGACATATATTTTGAAAATAACAAATGCAAGAAAGAACTATAGCTCGTGATTTCAGGTGGTTTTGTCCCAGATGATTTAACTTGGAGTCTTCGCTTTTAGCATTTTCTCAGCAAGCTAAAAGAACGCTAACTGTAATACACATTAATACAGAAAACAACTTTCCAATCCTATTATGTAGGATTTACAAAAAATGAAACACATATACAAGATAAGAGCAGCAAAGGCCTTACGCAGCTACAGCATATCATGAGCAGCAACCGACCTCTGTCAAGGTCACATGGATATTTCCATGTTTCTCTGCTCTAACTAGCAGCTGAGTAAGCTAAGAAAGCTTGAAGTAAGCAAGCTGAATCTGAAGAGCAAGTGCAAGATAACTCCTTGTTATTAGTATATGAAAAACAACTCTGATGAAATGAAAACTATGGAAAAGATAAAAAGGCTTCTACTGGCAGACTTTTCCCAAGGAAATATTAATATGTCCCAGATATAGTTATCAAATGCAACTGTTTAACAAACACATCTTTAATTAAACACTTGGGCTCTTAGAAAAGAGGTAAATGTTAATTTCAGGATCCAGAAAGGTTGCCGTTCAACCATCACTACACTCACAGTCAAAAATGCGTTTGCCTTCCACCCTTGCCTGGACTACTCAAGGACCCATCCTTGGCAATTCAGTGGGAAGACACTCTCAAAGATAACTCTTACTTGCCCCTTCAGTAGAGCTGTAAACCTCTCATAAGAGACACGTGTTGTGTTATCCATACCACCAATTAACCAGCCATGGCTTGACACATGGAGAGAGGACACGGAAGATTCTTGCCAAGACAAGTTGATCCTGGTGCAAAGCAGACGCATGACAGGGTTCCCTGGCTCAGATGCCAGGCACAAGGATTGCCACTTGCAAGGCCAGCTCCAGAACAGGCTTCGCAGAACACAGTCCTTCAGGTAGTTTGCAGATACCCATCAGTCAGATGCTAATTAGGGCCTATTTACACAAGCCCAGGGCAGACTGATGGGACACATGATATTGGTCCTCCCACATTTGAAAGAGTAACAAGCATTCTCTTTCTAAACATAATTCCTATTAAGAAGCACAATTTATGGTTTCAAGACACATCAGAGGAACAAAATAAATGGAAGGAACAGTTATCAACTTCAACAGGCTTTAAATCAGGTCTCAAAGATTAACACCAGTTAGCTACATAAGCAGAAAAGCAGTAAGGTGGGACAAAAATAGGATTATAACACACAAGGGCAGCTTAAGAGAAGTTCAGACAGAACCTTTTCACACTACATGAATAACATGTCACAACACCTTTTACAAAAAAAGGTGATTTAATCCAAGAGACTCAATGAGAGTTAATGGCAGCAAGTTCAATGGGCTGGTGATTTTAAGGCCAGGAGGACAGCTGATTACCTACTCTGTTCTCATCTATTAACACAAACCAGAAATCCAGCAATTTCTACATCAAGTCTAGAATGTGTACCTGGTCTAGTTAAAAGGAAAGGAAATAGTGATCTAGAGACTTCACGTAGAAAGGTGTCATCTCCTCAGTCAGATGGCCCATACACTTGCTATTCTGATAGACAAAGAATTGATACCTTATTTCCAGTCTGAGCTCTTGTAGCTTGTGTACACGACCAGGCTGCTGAGTCAACTTTTATGTAGTACAGCACAATTTAATACCAGTATTTTCACAGCGTGGGAATCAAGGAAGCTCTTGGCATATACAGCTTTGCAAAGGGAATGGTAAGCTTTTAGGAGTCTCATTAAGAAGCAGATTTGGCACATTTCAAATGACGCAGCTCCTGGGTCCCTTCTCTAAACTAATTCTAGTCATCCAGCCTCCTTTCTGAAGTTGGGCACGTTTCCTGCTCCCAGCGCTTCAGTGTTAACAGCTGCATATGGCTTCTCTGCTCTTTAAAATAATGACAGATGATGTTCCCTGGATGTAATCCCCAAGTCTTTTCTCAGAGCCACTCTTCAGGGGCAAATCGTGATTTTTTTTTTTTTTTTTTTTTTTTTAATGGGAAGTAGGCAAAAGTATTACAGTTCACTTTGTTAAAACACCTATTCAGATGTAGCAGGATGAGAAACCAAATGAAATCAGACTATAACAGCACTTTTTCCAACTTTATTTATTAAAATTGGCACCAAAAAAATCAGAAGTATTCTCATGAATATGGATTTTATATTTTATTCCAGATCATTGTTAAAGGTAATGAATAGAGTTGGAATATGGAGATGGCGATTCCCCATACACTATCTCTTCTGCAATCTATTAAGTAAAAAAAAAAAATTTTAATCTGTTCACACAGACAATGGTGCCCTTCTACAGTACTATTTCTTACAATCAGATCATCATCCTAAGCTAAATCAAATGCCTTACTGAAGTCAAAACACAAAGCTTACAGTTTCAACAAGAAACAGGAACAGTCCTTTTTTAATTAAAAAAACACTTTCAAAACTATTTTGATTGGGATGTATTACACCATCCATCTTTAACCCTCAACTGTGCACCCACAGATTGTGTATTCTATCAAAACAAAACCATGCCACTTCGTTTTCCTTAAGTTACCACATTTAGCCTTTAAAAGAAAACCCACACACTCTTAATTGTCATTGTCACATATTCTTCTAAGAATTCCTCCCAACTCTAAGATTTGATGATAGAAATCAAATAGAAATAGACAATTATAAAGAAATATTCTCCACAGCTTTGGAAATAAGTAAAAAAATTATAATGAAAACCACATGTTACAAGTGGTCATTAAGTGTTTCAAATAAGAAGAATTAGGTCTAATGTCCACCTGTCAATGATGTACGTGTACACATTTTCTAGAAAAAGTATTGCTGTTAGAGACAGGGTCCTGAACCAGCTAAACCATTTGTCAAGGAATCTTTATTTCCACAGTGCCTTCCACAAAAGCACTCCAATTATTTTCAACTGCCATATCTACATGGTTATTCAAACACATGGAGATGAGGGAGTTTGCAGGCAATCGTATGTCTCGGAGCCAAGCTGCGTAACGGTTACCAGCCTTCCCATATTGCAACTGCTATACTGATTTTCAACCACACATAGGAAAACAATACCCTTAAGATAAAGGTACAAAACAAAACTTGTAAATAGATTTATAATCAACTTCATTAAATCATCACTGAGCAGCCCTGAGGCATGCATCCTCATGTGTTTGAGGCACTGTACTACCTAGTCACTACAACCGTGGCTACATTATTAAAACCACTACAGTACTTTTGGGTACTACCATAAATCCTGAATAACGGCTAGGAAACTTGTAGACAGCATCATTAAAGTAACCAAATTGCGTTTAGCTACGTCTGAATAAAGTTTCCTTTTCCTGAAATATTAATATAATTATTCAGAGTTGATGAAAAACAACTAGTTTGTTTGCATAATTTCTGGTGACACTTTTTAAAATTTGTATGGTCTTCCATTTAAGAGAATCGTATAAATATTAGTAGCTTATCAGATAACTACACTGCACAGGAGACATTCTAGATTTACTTTGTGTTCCGACACATTTCTCCCAGCATCTTTAGGGATGGCTAGAAAAGAAAAGTGGCACCCTGAGCTGGCAAACCTCTGAGAATTTAAAAGATGGCAGCATCGCTCCCTCTAGGATGGAGAAGTGTTCAGTGCCTGCTGTTCTGGGGAAATACCTCTAGACTAGTAGTGATAAGAAAACAGGTTAAGAAAAACCACCAACTGCCTCATAAGCATTTATAGTAAACGAAGACCCATGAAGTGCTACTTATTAAGTCACTGGGGGAAAAAACAACAGAAAACAAAAGCCAGACTACTCTAAAACATTCTGATTAGACATCTGTCAAAAGTAATACTTAAGGAGATGTTTTTATTACAGTTCATATCTAGCTTTTGGTCATTACATGCCTCAGGAAATTTTTTTTTTTTTTTAAATTTAAACCAGACAACTTTTTCCACACTCTGCTTGGACAAATCACTTGGCTAGTCCGCGTAGACCCTGAAAGAGAGATTGCCTGTAGCCTGCTCTTATCCTCTCACCAGAAGAAACCATGAAAAGCCCTTGTCAGCTGTCTTCCTCCTAATGCATTCTGCTTTGGTATCTGGTATTTCAGTAAAAGATATAACAGTGTAACCAGCATTTCCTAATCCCCCCTCTTACTGGGGTGTATTAGGAAGGAGTCAAGCCTATTCTAGCAAAGATGACATTTGTACATAACAATCCTGAAAATATTTGTTAACATAATGCTTTGTTTATTCAGTCTGGCAAATGCTTTTATTTTAACCTCAAGTATCTTTCGTAAATGTCAGCAGTAAACAGAAATTCATAGCTGGCTAACAAGCCTCCCTTATGTGTATTTCTAATTAAGCTGCTTCTTTGATACCAAGTAATGTTTAAAACAAACATTCTATAGAGAATCAAAGTAAAATCAAACGATAAAGTATTTCTCTTTGTGAAACTGCACATTTATATGGGCATCACCAGCAGAGGGAAGGCGATCATGGTATCCATGCACAATAATTCCTCCATGCTTTTCTTCTGGATATGCAGAAATATCTTCTTGTCCTTTTCAGTTGTGTTGCAAACTTTGACTGTGCTTCCACAGCAGGTAATACAAGGTTGCATGCACTCTGTATTCGGAACTCAGTTCCCAGTAAGAATTTATCTGTGTGTTTAAATGTGTATACAAATATAAAGCCACACACATTCACACAAAAGTATTTTTAAAATTGTAATCAGACGGCTGAATGGACAAGAAAAGACTGCGGTATACTAAATAAGAGCTTCATTTTCATGTGAGGAAACATCAATTAACCGAGTCCTGTATGGCTGAGTGGCTTAAAAACTTCTGCCAAGACCCTAAGCTGCTCTTTCTTTTTACTTATTACAGCCAACCCTGCCAAAAGACCATAAAAATTGATTTTATGCTTCCGGTCTCTCTACGCTAGCTGGAAAAGTATAGATTTTTTTTTTTTCCTAGGCTTCTGACAAACAGAACCTTCCCTTATCTCGCACCTTCTCAACTACCACGCCAACCGACGCTGAACATCACCTGGGCTCTTATATCCGATTTAAGTTATGATTAAGGTAAGAGAACGTTTCAGATTGTTTCAAACACTGTTTTGTATCTATGGTTTTAAAGGGCTTCTCACCCACCAGTGTTACAGGGAAGGCTACATCCCACTTGCGCTGCTGTGGCATACGCAGTAAATGATTATTTTTCACATTTGTTCTGGGGAAGTGTTAGAACTGCACTGTTAGTCTGTGAGCTACCTCTTTAAATTCCAGTATCAAGCCTTAAAATGGATTTAGCATCTTTTGCATCAAACATTAATAAGGCTCACTTAGGCACTCTTAATGTGAGGGAAAATTGGGCTTGTATGAAATGGCTACACTGGAATATTTCATGCTTTTGCAAGTGCGGGAGTATGATTATTTCCTACAGTATGTCATTATCTTCTGCCCTGTGGTTCTTTTTTAAATTATCTCTTCTCACTCGAGCTGCCTACACCATGTTTTTAAGCTATATAGTTTTCAATTTATGAATTGCATGCATGCAAATTTTGAGCAACTATACCACAAGCCAAGTAATAGACCACATTAAAGTATATTCCCCTCGGACACTACAAATAGAACTACAATTCCAAAAAGCTTGTAAGAGAAAAGATACATATTCGACTCTCAAGACATAAAATCAGGTCATTCGTTTCCAAGATAGACAAGAAAATACTATTCTAGATACACGTGGAATCTCCTTACGCTTTTCCTGAGCAGGTTTATTTAAGCATGGCAGGAGATGTCATTTCATGTACTCACAAAGCAAATTAGTTTGCCGCCTACTTGTCCTTGTACCCAAAAGCTCCCCCTTCCCTTTTCAGGGTCACTCCTAAAACAATTGCTCATCTGTAACTCTAGACGTCAACCCACCAGGGAAAGGAGTCTCCCCTTGGGTCTACAACAACCATCTTCCATTTCTTAGGACGAAGTAACTCTCTCGGACAATGAAGCAGTTTAAACAGCACGTAACAGATTAACACGCAACACGGATGGCACACTGCATAGCTGCTCAGAGGATCAATATCGCCATTGCTGATTAGTAGTCTAGTTGTGGTCTGCAACATGTATGTGTATCTAAAATTACTGACCTTTGTCCAGAAAACATTATTTCAGAGACAGTGAAATATTATTGCACTACAGCATTTTGCATTGAGTTTACAAGGTAATAAACAGAGAGCTCCTTCTTCTTCACCCACAAACGGCTATTAAATAAGGAAAATAAGACTTGACATCCCCCCAACAATCAAAAGAAATGATTTATTTGGATGCTAACATCTGTCTCAATATTGTGGCCAAGGGCTTTTCAGTGCTCATTTAGGACTCCACTTGGAAAGCTTTTCAGTTACATTCACCTAGAGATTTCTCTCTACCACTTCCCATCTGACAGAAATCACTCAGCTGGGTCTGATGAATAATAGCAAAAGGCAGCTTGTATCAGACATGATTGAATTACAGATTGTTGAAAGTGCCATAAAGGCTCATTCCAATGACTACATTTAATTTATTTACTATACTGACTACCAGAAGCTGGTACCCGTTTGATATCTTTATTTCCAAAGACTGGAAACAAAAGAAATATTAACATTCTCTGCCACTTCCTTACTACTCTACCTAGTAGAGTTTGATAGGCGAAATTAACTTTCAAGCAGAGCGCTGATCCCCTATCCATACCGTGTGCGCGTACGGACCAGACCATAACATCCCCGAAATCAAAGCGAGGCAAGCGGTATTAAATAAGACGAAGGAAGTAACGTCCGAGGACACAAAATGAAATCGCATGGAAAGAAAATGCATTAGCCTGACAGCCTCTCTAAGTAATGGAGGAAAGGCTCTTTGTAAATTGATACACCAATGATCAGACGTTGCCCTGCGGGCAGGAGGGGAGGTCAGCGCCGGGGGGCCGGTGCCCGGGGAGGCACAGCGGCATGCCCTCCCCGCCCGCCGCCGGGACGGACCACCCGGCCGAGG
>WAAD01027522.1:1481-27004 GCA_013389945.1 Fregata magnificens | reverse complement strand
CGGCGACCCCCGCCAGGCGCTGCCGCTGCCCCCCGGTACTTTTCGTGAGCCTACCGTGCGCCGCCCTCCCGCTGCGGCGGGCCCTCGGGCAGCCCGCCCCGGGCAGTCGCGACTGAGCGGTGAGTCGTGGTTGGCGTCTGTGGCTTAGGCGAGAGCAGACCGTATCGCGTGTTCAGGTAAGGACGTGCAAGGGTTAACTTAATTCCCTCGATCCATCCACTCTGAACTGGAGCTTTGATTAACATTGGTCTGCAAAATGTAACTGTAACAAATTCAATTAAGGGAAGCACATTTCTTCAACTTTTAATTAGATCTACCCTATTTGTCTAATGTTTAATATAACATAAAAAGCTGCTCAGGTTCCAGAGGGAAATGGAAATAGATTTAGATGTAAGTTTAGCTTTTAAAAACACAACGGACTCAAGTTCTTTGTTCCTCAGCATATATTATTGTTGCATATATACCCTCAAAGGCACAGGAGGAAAACATCATTTTATCGGCAAAATTGTAAAAATAATAGTGTGGTGTTTATGTAAGAGTTGCCCATAACCTTTAGTTGGTCACAGGGAACCGAACATACAGGTTCTAGCCCAGGCGTGATGCACAATGGTACAGGATCCTGCTGAATTACAGTTTTTCTAAGAAAACTTGAGTAACTAGTAAAGTATTCCACAACCATGTAGTTGGTTTCCGTTAGTACACGGGAGTGAAAGTTACCTAAATGACATCTTAATATGACAAATAGCAAATGTTGGCAAAGAGAGGAGCCCGTATGCCATCGTTAGCAGGTAACGGAGAAAGTCAAGAAGCTCCCAGGCACGTCTCAGAAGTGACTTACTCTGCCTTCAACAGAACATCGTACTGACATTCCCCACCCACATTTTTGTGGTGGGATTTGCCTCTAAAAATCACAGCCCTTTTCCTATTCAGTTCAAATACACATTTTCTGATCGCATTTGTGCTGGACGTGTCTGTTAGTAACAGTATGAGTTTTTCTTGTATGGGCACATCAGGTCATGAGAGGGAAAAGGAAAGCAAATATCAGCTCTTGCTGAGCTACGGAAAGGAGGAGCCACCATCATTTAAACAGCATATGCAGAAGTGGTCACCTGTGCCCAGATTACCCAGTATGATTTAAAAATGTGGCTGTTTTCTCTCTCCCAATACAATAGATATCAAGGACTGTTTTCTCTAGGATCATTTATCTGGTCAGTTAAAAAAACCCACACATTTCCATGCTAATAGTTATGAGGACTTGATGCTGTGTTTCTAACAGCCACACAGCCAGAAGTCTGTGGGAGTCTGGCATTCACAAGGCATGACACATCGTACCCTGTCTTAGAATCTGAGCAAAGACAAGAAACATCATTTAAGCCCAGTGCCCCTCTGGATAGACAGTAAGGAACAGAAATGCTGTCTAGCAGTAGCCCTGAAGGGTATACCATCACTTTCTCACTCTCTGACTGTGGTAGTCCGTACATGATTATTCTGCTAGATTAAAATATCAATAAATAAAAATAAAAGGGCAGGTGTGGTAGGGGCTAGGAGAGTGGTAGGAGAGATTTCACCTAATCTTTTCTGAGCTTGGTAATTTGCAATGGAGAAATTGCTGCAAAAGTTGCATTGCTGCTAGCATATGTACTTCCTTCAGTTCCTTTCAGGCCCAAAAGTTTACTCATACAGAAAGAGGTCTTCAGTCCTGTGAGCAAGTTTTATTTCACTAGGAAGTGGGTAGTTACTGTCCAGACATGATGTTAATTAAACTAAAGGAAGCTGTGAAACTTGAGGGATGACATACATGTCCTGAATGGACAAGGATGTTCTAGAAGAGCTCAGGAGCCATTTGATGAACGCTTGGAGTGCTAGCCAAATGCTAGCCACTAAACTCACGAAACACAGATAATTGTATTTATGATTATTATTGTTATGTCTTCCACAGCTGTGTTCAGGGAAGAAGAAAGTATCCTATCATGAGAAAAAAAAAAGAAGAAACGTGCAAATCCAGAAGAAATCATGTTCTAAACCCAAGACCTATTTTGTTTTGTTTTTTTAATGTGCATTATTGCATCAAAAGATAATTTTAAATAGTGTCTACCATTCGGAAGTTCCATCAGGAATCCTACTGAGTACAAATGAAGAACTAGGCTCTGTTATATCCTTTATATCCCTTGTTTTTAATTTAGACTTTGACTGAGCCAGGGGTACAGCAGCATCTGGGAGGAATCCGACGAAAAAAGCAAGACCAGAAATGATGCAATGTTTGTCTTTTTGCCATTTTTATTTTTTACTCTCTGTATACTATGAATTCAGGATAAAACCTCAAGATTAGAAAGCAATATGAGCCATAAAAACTACGTTTTGAAAGTAAAAGACTCCTGCTTGCTCCATAAAGAAGGAGAAAGCCTGGGCCAAAGCCAATGAAACCAAAATATTCTCAGGCCTGTCCTGGCAAGGTTTATGGCATATAAAGAGCAGATAGTAGAATGACGGTCACTGAACTGAAGCAATTTCAGGAGCAATAGCAGTTGTAGCACATCAGAAACAGCAGCCAGGGCTCTGGCATTCGGCCCAAGCTGCCATCGGTCTTCTTTTGTACATCAGCCTTTGTGTGACCAAGTATCACAACCGCCACAATTAGACGTACAAGATGGGAAGTCAGGCAAATCATGAGGGCAAATCAGTGGCAGGTAAACGAGTAAATGATATTGGTGGCATGTTAGTTTACTTATCAGGCGGAGTTTAGAACTGTAAGCTAACAGGGACTGAACTGTGACTGTCATGATCAAATTATGCACTGACCTTGTGTTGCACGAGATCACAGGAACCTATTTTTAACAGAAAGATTCTTTTACTTTGTTCTTCATTATCATGTTATTTTAGTCGGTTTTTTCCTTTGTTTTGGTCTTTTTTATCCTCAAGTTTTTCACTTTGAGAGTAGTTTGTATGCCTGAAGATAAAGGAATTGGCTTTTGCTTAGGGAGATGGGAGAAATTGCATGAGTTCAAGCACACGTTTCTGAAACTTCTTTTAGCAAATGAAACGCCCACTCTCATTTGGGTTTTTTTCCCAGTTGACTGGGAATCCAAGGGCTGGTAAGTACAGCTGAGAATTAAAAACTTGGAATCCCATTTTAGGGCACTGTCATCCCACCCTTGATTTCAGTGACGTTTCCACAGTGTATACCGGCTGATGACGATGAGAAGGCACAGCCTTAGTCAGGAAGCCAAGCCTGCATCAGGAGAACATGAAAGACGTGAAAGCAAAGTGAGAAAGCTAAGTCCCAAAAGTGAGAATTAACCTTCAGTAAAATGAATAAATACTGGAGTAACTATTCAGCTGTACACAAATAACAAAAGTGTCATATGAAATAAGTCTTTGAAGATGATTTTTTGAGCAATGTGTGAGATATAGATTGTGAGCTGGATAGAGGCAGTGGAGAACAAGTGTTGGGGTTTTGTTTTGGTTTTAATTCTAGCTAAAAATCAAAGGGTAAAATCAAAGAACTTGTTAGTCCACTGACTGATGTTTGTCTCAATGTGTCATTTGATTTAATTGTTTTCTTGTGTTTGATCTGTACACATCTGCTGCTGCTTCTAAGTTGTTTAGGCAGACATGGTCTCTTTTAATCTGCGTTTGTATAGCAGCTAACACAGAGAGCTCCTGCTCTGTGCCCAGGGCTGCTGGAGGCTGTGGCAGCATAAATGAAAACGGAAATACTCTTTTACGAGGGAGTGTTCAAGTGTAGTCAAACCAACCTGCATGTGTTTTGCACAGATGTCAGCTGTGTAACGCAGGGACAGATCTGAGTCAGTGTCAGTCTGCTCCCCTGTAGATGGTGCCCCTAGTTCAGGGATTCTCTTTTGGGTTGACAACTCTGCATCCCTAATCTTCCTCTTCGCTTTGAAGATTTGAACATCAGTGGTACTCAGGGTGGTACTCCAGAAAAAACAGCGTTTTCAGTGCGGGTAGGATGAACTGGACTGAATTCCTAGTTTTCTTTTCACGCAGAATCTACTATGTAAAGTGACGAACTACTGAACTGTAGCTTCCAGAGTGCCCAGATATCGTCAGTCTCCAATCCTACCCTATGGTGGTAAGCATTAATTATGGCTTCCCAGTGTCAAATTTCTAATCACTGGTGAGCATATGCATCATATGGATCACTGTGTAATAAAAAGAATGGAAAGAGGGACTTCTAATTTAATTTTGTGGAGCTGACCTTCACGAAGTGGGAGGAAGAGCTGTGTAATGGCAGTCAGTGTTACCTCTGAGGAAAGGGTTGAGATTTAAACAAGGTCTTTTCAAATGGATACGCATGATTGTCACAATGTGCATAAGAGATGTCCTTGTCATTCCATTGTCTCCAATACAAAATAGGGATAACTGTGGAGAGACTCGAATGAATTGCCCGTCTAAGTGCAAAATATGCTTATATGTACACCAATCCGAGTGTGGAGTGAGGGTGAATGTATGTATTAGAATATATCACTGAAATGTAGGTAAAACCTTATGGCTTCAGGCTTCCTGAATTTCATGTCTCTAATTTGAGATGTCCACAAAACCTTCAGCATGCAGCAGACGTATAACGAAGATCACCCAAAAAGCCAGCCCAGCCGTGAAGCGTGGCAAGTGCTACCATGTAACTGTGCAGAGTAGGCCAAGAACATCCATGTGAAGAAAAAATGGGATAGAGTTACTAGAGTAAAAAACTAGTTAATGTATTGTAAATTTCGGAAAATACTTTTGAATATCAGTAGCCTGATAAATAAATTCTCAAGGGAGTTTGTTTTCATTTAGCTCACACAGTCATTTCATTCAAAGGCACCGTGAAATTACCCTAGTATTTATATTTAAAATGCCAAACCATAGAAGTGTCAGGATTTTTTTTTTTTACAGTAGTCACCATTTCATAATATTTTCTGTCCTTTTTTAAAATGTATTTATTTCTCTTACAGAAATGCAGTCACTGTACAATTCTGATGTTTAGACTACTGTTGGGCCTAAAAGCTTGCAAAACACATGGGTAAATGAACTGGAAATTATATGTCATTAATATAATTAGGAGAGAAGAGTTTTTAATTTCGGTTTCTTCATAGCTATGTTTTAGCCAGTATGCAATATGGTGAACTAGTTACCTCTGGCAATTCTGTCTATCAGCAGGACCATTTTGTTTGCAAACTAAAAGGCTTGTTTTGTTTCCCATATTGCTTTTTCTATAGCATATGCCATAGCCTTCAAATTACATGAGTATAAGAAGGCAATAGAGCTCTCTGACTGTAAGAATGTTGTTAAAATGATAAGGTCAGTGGTAATGTCTCTTCTGCAAACCTTGATAGATATTTATCCAAGTCAAAGCTGAATTTTTAATCATTACGATACGTTAATGTAAAAAAAAAAAAAGACTCTTGTTTTTTAAAAATGTAGGCAAATTAAAAATAAATCCTACCCAGTGAACCTAATTCTTCTCACAGTTACACAGGTATAAATCTGTAGTTAGACCTGCTGTCTTAAAGGCACAGTTTCCACGACTGCTATCTTCTGTAAATCAAGCTATCTTAGAGACCTAAAGAAGTTAATGTAGCAATACATAATTTTAATTCAAGTCCTGAGTTTAAATATGAAGTTTTAAGGGAACAGAGACTCCAGCTGCACACTGAGGACATAGTTTCTTCCTTACTCGATAGCTCTTACTTAGTCTGGGGCAAGATCATCTTCCCCAGCTGCTCATAAATCTGTGGATGAGAATCCCCTATCACCTTCCTAGTTTTTTGCTTTTGACCTCTTTACTCGCCAGTCCTCTTACCTCCCTTCTTCTCTGTCCTTCCTGTTCATCTGAGAATATATTTTGGGATAACATTGCCAATCCTAAGTGAGAAATGATCTGGACAATCACAATTGTCCTCTTCACCCTTGACATTAGACCTGTTTCTGCAAGAAACAGGATTGTTCCTTTTCTCTTAGGGATGGCGGTAAAGGCTGCAGTCAGAATTATAGCTGATGGTGAAGTACAATAATAGATCGTTCCCTGCTGAGGAATGGAAAACTCACTAGGTCATTGGTTTGTTTTTAATTCTTGTTTGTATGTGAACAGAACTAACTGGTCAGGAATGTTATTTAATGGATAGAAGAAAAAATAAAAAGAAAAGAATAAAAACAGACTAAAAAGCAATTTAGGACAGAGATGATCAAGTATAGAGATTCTCATCACTAGAAGCTCATCCTTGCCCACACTGAAATTGGACTAAGAGCTTGCTAGCTTAAGCTCAGTAATTTGATCCCAGGGAAAAGTTTAGCCCAGAGGAGTGTTTGGTACTAATTAGTTTAAGGATTTTGGCCAGTATCTTCTTGTCCTTAAGTGTGGATTTTCAAAGAAATGGTGATTTCATATGGTCTTTGATGTTGGAACTCTAAATTAAAATGTTCCTTCTAAAGATGAGAGCCTAGATTAAGTTATTTGGAGACTTACAGTGGACTCCTTCATGCCTTAACTTTCTTCCTTCTGCTGGAATCTATGACCCACACTTTCCCCATCATAATCACAGAAAGGTGTTATAATCAGTATTCCTTCATAAATATGAAGGTACCTCCAGAATAACCTGCAGATTTATTAGAGGGGGATTTAGAATGGATTTATTAGAGCAACAGTCATTCCTTCTAAGTTTAAAAAGGCCTGTTCAATGCTAAGGTTTTTTATTAACTAACTCTTCACTTTGGCTTTCCCTCTGAAAGTTATTAAGCTTTATCTCTGACCAAATTGATTTTTTTTAAGGAAACTGGTCATGTCATTTTTGTTGTACAGGGGTTCATAAAAATGTCAACGTTTGACTTTTTCCAAAAGATTTATATTAGCTTGCCTTCCCTTGTACTCTAATTTAAATAGAACTTGTTTGATTTTTCCTGCAGTCACTTCTCCTAAAAAAAACTTGACAGTTTTCTTTGAGGAAAAAAGGTTATTTGCTGAAGTTATTTACAGTTTAATTGCCAGTTTAATTACAGTCTAATGTCTCCTTTACTGTGACACACTCTGCTCTGCAGGATGAGCTGTGATAGATTACAGGAGTCACAATGGCAATAGATTCACCTTGTCCGGAGTTGGGCAGTCTCATGCTGTGGTCAGCAGAGCAGCCCTGAAAAACAGCACTGACCCTCTAGTGATGAACATGAAGAATGTTCTGACCAAACATACTGTGAGTATTTCAATATTATTGTGTTTTCGCACTCCCAGGTTTTGCCACTGACCCATAGTCCACTGACTTTCTGTACTGCCTATATGTTGGTGAAGACATTCAGGGGCTGTCCTACAAAAAGCATATCATAGCATGGGTACAGAGACTAGCTGATGCTTTTGGCATGTTTTGGCTGTCTTCACTATGGATGCTATCATACCATGTCTGGGCAGCTTATAGTCCTCCAAAAGGATCCCAGCAACCTACGTACCCTTATGCAAGGCCCTCTAACCTTCATTGCCATACTACAAAGAGCTGTATTTGTAGTATACAGACAATCCATTTGGGGTTCTGTTTCTATTTCTGGCACTGGTTAGAGAACTATGTGAGAACAAAGATTTCTTGCATCCCGGTGCTAAATTTCATCGTCAGGAGGGTCTACTGCTAATAACATGTAGTCATGGATTTATAAAATAACTTAGATTGGGAGGGACCTTTAGGGGTCATCTGCTCCAAGCGCATGCACAAAGCTGATCCAGATAGAATAGGTTCCTCAGGGCTTTGCTCAGACAAGTTCTGAGTGTCTGGAAGGATGAAGGTTCCATAACCATCTAGGTGACCCACCACTAGCCTCACTCCAAGATGGCAGCGTCTTCCTTGTATTGCAATGCCCGAAACTGACATAGCACTCCAGATGTGGTCTTACAAGTACTGAATAGAAAAAGTTGACGTGCTGGGTTTTCTCTTGCTTGGTGATACAGCCAAGGATGTACTTGGCCTTCTTTGCTGCAAGGACACACTGCTGATTGATGTTCATGGTTCAGAGTCACAGCTATAAAAGTGAAGAACCAAAAGGCTGTGCATGTGCCTGCCCATCCTTGATTACAGCCAGCCAAAAACGGGGCAGCTTCCCACACCTGCTTCATGAAATCGATGTCAGGGAGGCCATGAGCCAGCCTCTGAGGTGCCACGACCATGCCTCCTGTTACAGAGCTGTATCTCCTAGGGTGGTGATCAGCTGATGATATGAACACCAGTTATGGCTCTGAAAAGTTGGGGAAGCTGTGTAGTGCCTGGCTCTGGAGGAGTATAGGGATTCCTCTGAAACCGTTCAGTCATGGATGATATACAGGAGGTCTGTGTGCATCTCTATGATCTTGACAGAAGATTCTTCTAGCTCAAACTAATGACCAAGAATGACTAAGCTTGAAGGGGTAATGACTTCCTTCTTAGATCAGGAGCTTCAGAGGAGTGTGCCAAACACCGGGCAAATGTGATTATTCTTGTCCTGAAATTCACTGTCATCCTGAAAACCTGCTTTCAGCTGTTCCAGGCCTGGAGAGGGATGTTGTTCCACTAGCTAGAATTAATTTCATTTGTTCAAAGTTGCCAGACAGCAAAAGGTAGACTGCACTCAGATGTAGCTATGACCCAGTCTACCCTGGTAGAAGGTTGGGACTTGCTTAACAGATTCTGTACTGGTTCTTCTGGTGGAGGAGTTGAAATGAATGACCACTCACAGGCAGGTTGTCTGCAGAGCAGATTCAGAGTGCCTGTGATGTGCTGTAGGCTTTGGGAAGCAGAGAGCACGCCTGTATTTGGGACAATTACAGAGTGTGTTTGAAACAGATATTGGGTGTCAATAAATGCAAAATAATGGTCTATAATGATCTATAACTACTAAGATTTTGTAGTCGGGGAAACCACCATGGGACACAATGTGCCTCCTTGATGTGTTGTACAGATTGCAGCAATGTGGATGCATCTGGTGTGTACGCCTTGGACGGAAACTTCAGTGTGCGTCAAGGTACTGCTTCCAAAGACAGTACAGACTTAGTCCATGAATCACCTTTGCAAAAATATATATAGTATGTATATATACAACTCTAGGTCTAGATCTATACTTATGTTTTTCATGTTCATTCATGTAATCCAACCTTGGGATAGATATCTCAGCACCTTTTCCTTACTTGCTCGTTCTACCTTCTCATCATACATTGGAAACTTCCTTTCCAAGCTGTCATGCACAGATTCATACTGAGATGGGAGGATGGTACCTATATTTTCTACAATGAAGTGTTATGATCTCTATGCCTTCTAATATGCTTACCTCTACTACAGCAGTAGGAAAGCTAGTATAGTAGCAGTAAAACTAGTATAGAGTAGTAAAGCTAGTATAGCAGTAGTAAAAATGAAATAGTAAATTAATATCAATTAAAATAAAATAGTATATTTTGTAAAGTAAAACACAAATAGTGTATAAAGTAAAATTAACTTCAAGGAGTTGCTGGAATACCCTGAAGCAACCTTAAAATATGCAAGAGTCTTTCACTTTCTAGAACTATGTTTTTAATACAACTTCAGTAACAGTTCTTTCTATAGTACTTTTCCTCCAGAAAACTGTGTACATTTATTCTTCCAGTTAAAAAATATATCAAATGCATTCTTCCATGATAGAAAGTATAACAGAGTAATCTTTGCCTTCAGTTCATACCACTTGAGCCAGAGTTGGAGAGTTGGCTGAATTAGAACTCTCCTAATAAGCCACGGAGAAGTGACTAATGATCATGATAAACATCATCTCTGCAGCTCTTGCTGGAACCGTCAGCACTATCTGAGATCAAATATTACTATTCATCATCAATATGCTCTACCTCAGGATGTCATTTCTAAGGTGACTTTCTCATCTTTTTTTTTTTTGTTGTTTTTGATTTCTTATCTTGACTTCTTTATCCTTGCCATAATATTTATAATGTTCCACACAGGAAGTGTAATTAAATCTTTTCTTTGCTTTGTGCCTTCAGCCTCTAATGCATTGTATAATGTTATAGTCCTAAAGTAGAAGAGTCAGAATCCACTAATGTAAACTTCTGGGAAGGTTTCCAGAAGTACATTCTGATTTCAATATGTAATCAATTGCACTCACATACAACTATGCTGATAATGGTGTTCCAAGATCTCTCTGCAGATATCATGGGAATCTGGGACTTTTGTGACTTAGAATTTGTAAAATGGAGCTCTTGGTGAAAGAACCCAGGTAATCTGAAGTCTGAGGATGCTTATGGCCAGTTCTCTTTCCACTTCTTCATAACTGAACCCATATCTATTTTAATTGTTATGTAAATGTGTGTATTATCATTTAAATGAAGGTAATTCAGATATTTTCTGGCTTTTGTTCTTCATAGTGTAAGAGATATGCTTGGCTGTGGGAGTACAGGGGGTTTGGTTGGGTTTTTTTAATTTAATTTCCATGTCTTGTTTTTATTTAACTGTATCATTTTGCTCCCAGTTCTCTGAAGTTCTTCCTCCATTTTTCCTTCCCTAACACAGCATGTAATATTTAAACTGCATTTGAACTAGACTTCCTGATGTGACTCACTCTATACAGATTGCATTATTTAGCCTAAATCTTCCTTTACTAAACTCCTCAAAAATACATTGCGTACAAGATGACTGACAGTTTTGGGACACGTCCTTGTTGTTTTCCATTTGGACATTTTAAAGGTCTCAAGGCGGCTTTAATAGAACCTACACTTTTCCAATTAGAACTAATTTAGGAGTGTGAAGCTAGTTTGATCTTTGACTATCCTAACTTCTCAGATTCAAACCTTTTCGTTAAATGCCTTAATTGGCTTCTGGTTCTTTACGTATTCACTTGATGGCATTGACCCCAAGAATACTGGCCCTTTGCTCGAACGTGCTATTCTAGCAGCCTAATTTAATGTCAGCCTACGTGGCTACTCGGAGGCTGCCGAATCTCAGCTTCCTTTCTAGAAATTGCCTTTGTATTTTTTGGTATCCCCTTGACAGATACTGTTAATGCATCATTCAGCTTTAAACCAATGCTTATATTAAAAACAGAATAAACTTTACATCTGTATTATTATAGTTCGCTTTAAAGCAAATTTACTGCTTTTTCTTAAAATCCAAAGAAGGTCAAATGTAGATAGCTGCAAAACCACTGCTTGTAGCAGCAAAAAGCTCTTATGTTTCTAAAAATGGTTTCACTTGTTTTCACATCTCAAGGATTCAGGTTGGCTGTTATCTTGGCAGAACCAGTTTGCTGTTAAAACTAAGGAAGAATTGGAACCTGTGCTCCAAATACAGAGATTTGTGCTTAGAGAAAGGTCATCATGCAGTGGGAAACAGCCACAGTTTTACAGAGGGTCAAATTTACCTAAGAATCAAGATCCACAGTGCTCTTATTGATGCTTAATCTCTAATTAATGGAAGAAAGATAGCTGCTCTGCAAACAGCAAATTCCTAGTGAAACTGCACTGGAAATGCAAAATGGTGGGGAGGTGGAGGAGGGCACACTCTAGATTCAGGTTTCCGTACTACAGCTGTGTCTGTGCCAGGATGCCCTGACTAGCACAGTTTTGTCGAGGTTGGGTTTGTGGGATGCAGGCAGGGCTCCGGGTGATACAACATCCTGCTGCTTCTGGGCTTGGGAGAGTAAGCCTAACCCCACTCTGTCACCCAGCGTCTTGGGTAAGAAGCTTAGAGGTCACATTCACATGAGGGCTGTGCCCTCCTCAAACAGCATGTGCCATAACAGATATAACATGAATACCAATCAGAAAAGATTCAGTTTTAAAAAGTGATTTGCGTGAAGCCTCTGCCAGCAGCTGTCAGTAGCTCCTAGGTTGGGCTAGAACCACGTAACATCCTGCTCATATACTAACTCGCTGATGTTTTCTGTTATTAAAATGCCAGTCATATTATATCACTAGAACATGTTTAGCATAACTATTTTGCATTGGCATCCATATGTTTCTGATGTTTGTTCTGCATATCCCCTTCTCTCTGATTCCACCATGATTTCAGTCTTCTCTTCTAACATTTTTGGTTTTCAATAATTCATAGCTTGTAGTTTGAAAGTCAGCCTGCTTATCTTTAAAAGCAGATCTTTCTCTTTCAAAACAGAAGAAGAAATGGCAGAATCAATGTAATGTAGCTGGGATTTAAGTAATTGGATATATATTTACAGAATTCAGATGCTTTTCACAGTGAAAAATAGCAAGCCAGTTTAATAATGACTGTCCCCCAAAACATGCATGCTATCATTGCAGAAAACAAGTTGTTTTGAAAACAAGTTATGTGGAATGGTGCAACATGACACGAGTCATGCAGTTTAAACTACATTCCAAATCAAAATTAATATACTACATTCAATTTCTTTGTTATATTTCAAATGCACAGTTTTTAAAAAATGGTATGCATTGGTGTTGTAATTTACCCATAGTAAGACAGAAAATGGAAATAAAAATTTTGCTTCAGTCAACTCAATTTCTCTTGACATTGAGCACTCTTCCTAACTCCACTCTGAACCTCAGGATTTAATGAAGATTTCAGATTTATTTTTTACTTTTTTTACATTTGTGGCTAGCTTAAAAACGTTATGCAGTAAAGCCTGAAAAAAACAGCACCCAAGTGTCAAATAACACAGGAGCAAGTATGATCCACAAATTCATATATTTTTTTAAATTTCATTTTCAAGCCAGTCTTTTGGGATTGGAGTTTGATATCTTTTGTGTGAATATTTGCAGTTGGCAAAACTAAAGATCCTCAAATCCTCTGCAATCCAGTCGCAATGCCAATACACAGGAATTTACATTTACTGAACTATTAACAAATCATTATTAGAAAGGAAAGGAAAGATGAACAAAAAATCATTTGACCTTATTTGACTGCTCCAAAGGCACAAAATAACTTTTTCCTGCTCTTATATTCATTATTTTAAGGTAAACACTGAACAGCCAGTATTCTAAGATCCTTAGTAAAAGCTACAACAGCTTCTAAACAAAACAGAGGACTAGTAGAAAGTAGTAGCAATAGTAGCATCTTCCTTGAACAGTCAGAAAACTGTTTCACTCTTCCCAAAATACTATCCTGTACAGGTAAAACTAATAGTACAGAAGAGGTACCTCAGATTGAATCCCTGTCTAAAACCATGTAAAAGGATTTAATCTGATAATCATCAAGATGACTATGTATATTCTGGAAATTTCCCAGGAGGCCTTCCCATGGGACACATTATTCTGTACGGTAGCAGCATCATCTCACTAACATGCACTGGATTTGCTTAGGTGGAGCAGCCTCTTTGTGTAATTTAGTAGTTTGGCATGAACGTGCCACACATTCGGGCATATGCTGAACCGATACGATTGCTTTATATGAAAAGATGAATTTTTTAACTCAAGTGCACACCAGAAGGCCCATTTTTATGTTTGTATCAACTGCTTTCGCGTAAGATTTTCTTCTGTACCTTTCCTGTTACATCTCAGTAAATGTGTTTGCTTTCTGGTGATTTAGACCTCCAGAGCTTTTCCTGGTCTAAGGTTTTCTTCACCAGTTCAATGACCTGTTCTTATGCCTCTTAACTATTTGGGTTAATATCACATTAATTGGGTCTCGAATTCATATGCTTTTAAGGAGTCTGCACAGAATCTATAAAAAACAATTGAGCAAGACCGCAGGTGTTTTCATATTCTTGGGTTTGCACATATCCGTAACGGTTCTTAACCTCTTGGCCTTTGTGATTCCTATGCAATCGTTTCACTTTGCCACAAGTTATCTGTGAGTTGAACTGGACCCTGCCCATCTCCTAGTGATACAAGAATCCCTCACACTTGTTCTACGGTGGTCGTTTAGATCATGTCACTAGTTGCAGTTGAAATGGGATGTGGCTCCAGTCCTGCAGACTTTACAAGAAGCCAGTTTCACATCAAACCCATGAGATCTCCGAGCTGGAAGACAGGCAAGATTAGACATTTAGACTATTTTGTATCTGAATAAAGTGGGAGAGATGAAAAAAGCTCTAGTATCTTTCAGTATTCTCCTCCTTCGCTCTAACCAAATTATATTACCTCATGGTTAACAAATTTAACCTCTTTAGCTGAGAGACTACTGGAACGCACATTTCTGCTCTCAGATCAGGTGATTTGCTCAAAAGAGTAAATCTGTTATTTTGAGGAAAACAAACGCATCAGCACATCTGCTCAAAGCAACAAAGCAGGAGGTTTATCTCCTTGATGAATAATTTTGAAACTTCTGGGCAAAACAATGTCAGTGCAATAAAAAAGAATCCTGCTCTGCCTGAGGGCAGTATAGAAAACAACAGGGTACTTACATAAATAAACTTTACTTCAGAAAGTGTAAAAGGAAAAAGGTGAGGAAAAAGGCGGAAGGGAAAGCTTTGCTGGCTACAGTAGGCATCAAGGGTCTTTATCGTAAACTGGGCTCTGATGGTTTTCTAGCTATAAGTGCAGCTTTCTGGATTCAAAACTGACTTTGATAACTCAGTGAATTAATAAACAGCTCCTTCTCTGATCCGGTGCTCACTGGTGAGCAGAAAGCCTATTTGCCATGTAATTGTAAGCAGGACAGACATCCAACCAGGAATGCTTTGGAGGTATTTTTAAAAGGGAAAACAAGTTTTTGTTTCCCTTCCAAATAGGACTTTATTTTGGCTTATCTACCTTTTCTCTGATGCCTTGCCATTCTCTTCTTTTACCCTTCCAATTTGTCTTCTTTTAAATAATCTTTCTCTAATGGAGCTCCCCAAAATATTCTTGATTCATTGATGTTGGCAGAAAATGCCAATCTGTTTGAAATCAGATTCTATGGGAATGTATTTGTTGCAATGAAACTACAGCTGAAAGCAATTATGGGCTCCTATTTGGAATCCCTGTAACAAAACTAAAAAAAATCCCAGGATCTCTTCTAGCTACTAGGTTTTAAGTTAGTGGTGATCGCTTGGGAGTTGAGTCTGCAAGTTCAAGTCCCTGTTCCATCCAACTTGGAGCTGGAATTGGAACTGAAAATTGGATCTGGGTCATCTGCACTTCAGGCAAGTGTCCTGCTCAGCAAGCCAAGAAGTCAGCATCCCTTATCCAACGAACATTTTTCAGTTAAACAAATCCTGAATGGGAGGGATTCAGCTTCCTCCATGCCTCTCAGAGGAGGCACTTGTACCCGGCCCCCCATGCTCCTGTGCCTGTCCTAAGCCATGTGGCAGTTCCAGGAACAGTCTCAGTTTCAATAGACCCATTCCTTTCTAGTAAGTGAATGACATCAAAAGCCTTGCTAAACAGGATTTTCATACTCCAGCTGGCGCTTCTGTGAAGCTCTGGGCTGTCACTCACCCTGGCACTGCAAAGATGTTCTGGCTGGTCCCAGAGGTGGAGCCAGGAAACATGGAGAGGGAACTGGGGAGATGCATCTCAGATGCAGGCTCCCCAGTCCCCCGTGATGCCTACCCCAATCACAGCCCTACGCTCCATTCCCAGGCCCAAGGTTGGAAAATAGAGGAGGGAAAGAAGTCAGAGGACTTGTACCCAGATAGCAGGGGCAGCAGAACTTGCCTGAAGCAGTTTTTCTTTTCTTAAGGGGAAAGTCTGGTAAATGGAAATTTAGAAGTTTGTCATCTATTTGAAATATTGAACTCTGGTGTTTACTTCATTCTCTCCCTGGATTTACAAGTGTGAGCTATTTTCATCCAAACTAAAATAAAAAGCACAGGCGAACTGGCACATGTGGAAACCAGCTTCTTCCTGTCTCATATAGGCCTATTACGAAGGCCTATTTTAACTTTCCTTTTTCTCCCAAAAGGCATGTTAAACTCGGTTTTTAAGGGCTTTTATGGTATAATGAAACCAGCTCAGCACAGCAGGCATTCGCATCTTTTTCTCATATTATTATAAAGTTTGCTTTCAAGTGTGTTTGTACCCTGTTGCATTTTGGGAATTCTGGAGATAATAAATAAAAGCATCTTCTTTTCTTGAAAGAACCTCCTGGCAGGTTCTTTCAACAAAAGCTTCTCTGCACAACATTAGAGAATGCAGTGTAAAGTTCATTGTTATAGGAAAAATGTTCCTCCCACTTATCAAAGAATTATTTTAGGCACAATAGTTTAAGACATACCTTTAAAAGCTTGACTGTTTAAAAAGCACAACAAAACCCTTTGTCTTCTCGATATATATGTTTGCTTTGCCACTTCCAGGCTATAACTTCATCATTTTGTAGCTTGTTTGCTTATTGCACATATTTTCTGAAAGCACACAGATCAACCTGCAAACACCATTTGTTCACATATGGGCATGACCTTATCACGAAGTGCCCAGATGGATATAGGCAGGTAGCAAGAGAGCTATGTGAAAAGCAGCGATTTTCATTTGCACTTTCTGACAAATCTTTCTGGGAGATGGGAAGGGATTTGCTTAGTCCTTCTTCAGTGAAGGTTAGATTCATACTCTCAAGCAAATCCAATGGGAAATTCGTATTAGGTCTGCCAGCTTTGTCTGTTGTGTGGAACGACAGATTTGTATGCAAATAAGACCATTAGGATTTCAGAGAAAATACTGGTGATTCAAGTCATTTAGTTAAAAGAAAAGTTTGCAGCTAACCCTGAGATGTTATACAATGCTTCGTGGAGGGTTGGTTAGATAGCATTCAGAAACTCGGAGAGTTCCAGAAAAAGGTCCACCCAAATGTAAGAGATAATGACATATTCAAAATGTCAGCTAACTGGTTATACAAGCCACTTTTATCTGAGGTTTTAAAATGTATGACAGGTGTCTTCTCTCCCACATTCCCACATCAGAATGAAGAAGATCAGAAGAGAAAATGGGAATTCATCATACGTGCTGCTGAAATGAAAAGATGATGACCAACGGCCTTCTTCATTGATGAGAACAATAAAGTTTTCCATGGATAAAATATGTATTTTCAGGAATGTGGCTCACAAATAGAAAATCAATAAGGAGAAAGTTCAAATTCTGCTGCCTGTGTACTAAATGTTTGCTGACCAAAATAAGAGCTTAATAGGCAGATCTGTGATCTATTGAGTTCTACAATACTTCGCAGTTTGAATCTGGTGTGGAAGTAGCCCAGCTGGAATTGAGACTTACTATGCACACCCATTGTGTAGTCTCACAAACTAACAAGAGAAAATGAGTTTTTTGAAAAATATGGGAAATGGTAGTTTATAAAGAATGCTTCTTTCTCTGAAGAAATGGGCTCCCAATTATTTTCAGAGCTGATTTCAGCAGGAAATTCAACACATCACATGCATCAGTGGGGAAGAAAAAGCATGACCATGGCTGTTGGTACACAAATGTTTTTAAAGAACCTCTTCTCTAAAGAATTTGACCCACAGGATCAAAATGTAAGATAGTTTTTAGATCAACCACATCTTCATTCAGCAAATATTTGTCTTTACTCCTGCCATATAAACGCATGTTCATGTTTTAGCTCTTGCCAAATGCCATTGAATTAAATTAAAAATATATAGGCTGTTATTTTTCAGAATCAGTGACTTCACAGAACATTACAACAGGAACTCAAAGAACCCATTGAGTTCCATTTTAATTTTATGATATTCTGGTTAATAATGTCTATTAAAACATCCATTAAAAGACCATCGTGCTAATTTAACTGGGAACATATAATAGATGCCATTGGAATGCTTCCATTAAATTAAAGCTAGAGACTTAATGTCTTAAATAGATGTTGTTATTAACAATATCTTAAATAGATGCTGTTATTAAAAAGAGTAATGCAACATTAATTAAAAGCAAGCTAGGACTTCACTGACAAAAGAAAAACTCCTTACCTAATAGATGCCGAAATATCAGCAGTAACAAAACATTTTCTTCTTCAGTTCAGTGTCTTCTACATTCCACCATTATTTTCCCTTTAGTGTAATGACCTCAACTGTGCTATGTAATCACATGAAATGCCAAATGGGTATAAAATATATGCTACCACAGTGATAGAATGCTTCTTAGTTTCTTTCTCTTTCTTATTTTTGTTCTTAAATTAGTAAATGTGAAGTTTAAAAGAACCAAAAAAGTCTTTATGTCCAAGTTCTATTTGATGCTTTCTGTGTATTTGTTGATATAAACGTATCATTTTCAAGACTTTTTTTCATTCAGTCTAATTCATAAAGCCTATAAGGCCATAAAGCTACTGAAAGGCAAGAAATAGCCGTATTTGACTGATGATGTTTGGCTGCTATGAGACAGAAACATAGAAGGAGGTCTCATCACACATGCCGATGATGAAGCCAAAGCGAGGGCAAAACAATATGAAAGCCAAAAGCCATGGCTTATTACAAATGCCACACTATAACATATCTTACAGATAATATGCATGCTAATATGGCTTTTCCTCACCTTGAAATGCAAGCTAAAATACTCTTTTAACCAGGGTTGGAATACTAGATAACTTTGTTTTTTTAGCTTGAAAGCCATTGCTTTTCTCTGTCATCACAGACTGGAAAAAAACAGAGCGGACTACATGAGAAGGAAAATATCATCAAGATAATGCTCATAGTCACATCTCCGATAGGGAACAAGATTTATATCACTTTGTAGACTCATATTTCCTGACATTTGTCCTAGCATGTTATGATCAAAGAACTAAAGCAGCGGCTGGGAAACACTGCAGGAAGGATTAAATTAAATGATTATGTAAACTTCCAAGGGAAGACAGCTTCCACTTGCATCCTGGCTGCTAGAAAGCTTTTAGAGTTTATTTAGAAACTGCCTCTTTTTCAATATAGCAGGCTCTCGTTTAGGGATCCCCTGATGATTTTAGCTTGTTTTATTGGGCATGCATTGCCCTACAGTTACTATCTCCTTGAACAGAACTGGCTGCCAAACCAGCAGCTGCTGCGTGTAACCCGTTCACCAGTGCCAGCCAGCAAGAGACCACGACCAAACTGCAAAGAAGGATAATATCATACACAATCCACTGAAGTAAGATTAGGTTGGTACGTGATTAAAAATGTCAGGGACAACGCTGAGGGGAAACTCTGTACCAAATCCTCGTATTTCTAATGAAGAATTTTTCCAAGAAAGTAAGAGAGCTTTGCATTTAAAAGTGAAAAAATAAAAATAACTCCCCTGTTCTAACCCCAGGTGCTTAATATATTTCAGACAGGGAATTCAATTCAGAGAAAGCTAAGCGAATTGAACACTGAAAGGATTTTTAAAACAGATTGGACAGGTTTATAGCCTATGTAAAACAAAAATAATCAAATCTTATTCATGTGCTAAACTGATTACCTTCAGCTCCAGTACTGCACAACACGCACGGTCATAAGGGAACGGGAGGAGAACTGCAAAGGTCGATGGATCATAGCCTGACACTGGCTGGGATTTTTTCCTGATGCAAAGAACAGGGAGAAAGCAGGTTGATGCTCACATTAATAGACCTTTCCTTCAAGCAGCGGATTATCTGATATTTGATAAAGACTTTTTTTAACTTTCCATTTTCATTTTCATTTTGCTTTATAGAATTAGTTACAACCCAGTTGCCAAAAATGCATGTGGAATATATATGATACTATTTGGCAGCTGTTGACCACCAATCTCTCTAAAGAAGTCTTTGGGTTTTGACTTAAGGGCTCTCCCTTATGTTCACTCTCCTCAGAGAAGAAGATACCTTTTTTACTCATTCGTATTTCCTACAACTCAAATTATCCAAATCCTTGTGTCTTGGGGGATCAACTGCGCAGAGAGTGCAAAGGGAATACTAAATGTTATCATGCTGGTTTCATACTTTACACCTGAACAGCTACACCAAGGAAAGCAGTCAAGAAACAGACTTCAGTAACCTTTTACATGCAGTTTACAGGGGCCTTTTTTCAGCAGGGAAAAAAAATTGGTTTAATTTCTATAAAATTAACTCATACTATTAACGATTAGTTCATAACTTACCTATGCATCCTGGATTATAGAGGGAAGAGTAGGTAGATAATGTTTTAAAGAGTACCAGCTAGTAAAGTTAAACATCAGTGAAGAGTTAAAAGGTATTTTAAATTCATCTCACTGACATTCTCTGAGATGACTGCCTGAGGACCTCATTTTATTTTTAATTTAAACTGACCTCTGAGGAAATATTTGGTGTTTCCTTACCCTTTGTTTACCACATGTATTCATGGCTTTAGAAATGAACTCGTGGGTGCATGTATATGAACTAAGGTTAATTGAAATTTTGTAGGTTTGTGATAATCTTATAAAAGTTTGCAAACACAAATATAGTATAAAGTTTTTGTCAATATTCTAAATCACTGCTTTGAACCATTTATCCATTTATAACTAACAGGATGCTTTTATCAAATTAAGAATTTCAACAGTATTTTAGAAAGATTTTATCCACCCAAGTCACAAATAATAACAAAAAATAAATTAATGAATTTTAATTAAACTTGTGGCTCTCACAAAGAGGGGAAAGATTCTATTTTGGGTGTTGAAAAGCTGAAATAGTTATAAAGCTCTGAAAACACTCATTTTCAGCTTTGAAAGCAGTGCAAATAGAAAAATACACCACCTTATGCATTCTCTTTCTGACAACAAAATGCCTAATCTATGGTACACTATTAGAAATAAAAAGCTCCAGCAAATGGCCTAGAAAATAGAGGAGTTCCTAAATCTGACAGCTGAGTCATTCCTCTTATTTCATGGTTCCCCTCAACATTAAAGCATGCTGCTGAGCTTCCTGCGAGCCAATGATTTGCGATGCCAAACCTTTCAGAACAAAGATGATCACTTATTAAAGATTCCTTAATTTTGGTGGTCGAACTGTCCATGAATCAAGAGGAGGTGTTTTGAGAGCACTGGTAAGCAGCAATGCTGTCATAGAAAAACTGGCCATGGAAAATAATCTTGGTTGTGTGATAAAGAGGTGATTCATTTTGTATTCATAGATGAAAAAAATGCATGGAAAGATAAAGAAATTTTTTTTTAAAATGTATTCCTCTTCAAAAGGACAAACTTGGATAAACTTTGATAAACGGAAGAAATCGCTCAGTATTAACAATCAGGCTGAGGAGGCCAGGACTCGCATGTGAAGAAAGATTTAAATTCTTTCCAGTCAATGGATGTAAAACTGTCTAGAATTTATATTCCAAACAACACAGGGGTTAAAAAACCTGCAGGCTACAGATCTCCTGGCTGGCTGACTACTTCTCGAAGGGCACTTCAGAACAAGCAGAAAGCATATTCAGAAAGGAAGAAGGACTGATTAGCAAAGAAATACTTGTTTAAGAGTTCAAAAAGTGCAGGGATGAGAAAGGATTTGAGAAATATATTAAAATAATACAAGGTTCTTCAGCAATCCAAGTAAAAAGAGAAAAAAAATACCTGGGGTTCCATACAGTGGGAAGAAAATAAGAGCTTTGGCATGATGCCTTTGGTAGCACAAGGAATTTTTTACTTTTCAAAACAGGACTCTTATATAAACTAGCAGGGCAAAGCTAGAGGGTAATGCAAAGAAAATGGGTATAATACTTTCCACCAGTTTTGACAGAAATGCCACACGAGCTTACAAATTTGATAGTGTGTATTTTTAACAAGTCTTTTCAGCAAGAAGTGTTACTGTATGCTTGGATAATAGAAAAAAGTAGTACTGATATTTTCAATAGAGGATAAATGTGATTCAGGCAAGTGCAACTTGCTATTTTGTCTGCATATAAGTTATTAGAACAAATGGTGAAGGAAAGCTCATTAGAGACATTAGGGGTAAGAGAAAATTGGTGAAATATAACAAGAAATAGCCAAAAGTAGATTTTGCAAGAGCAGTCTGATAATGCATTTTCTAGACAAAGTCAACACAGTGGATTTAACTGTGTTAGTACGTGAAGCACTGGATAACTGAGTCAAATGTAAAATTGTCAGTGAAGTTGGAGAGGCCAGCCATCGAAAGGTAAACTAAAAGCAAATAAAAAGACCTATCCAAGGCAGATAGATGAGTAGTGATGAAAGAACAGCAGTGGGCTGGAGGAACTTTATTAGCAGTATTTCCTATTAGCAGGGTCTGATTTTCTCTGATACCTTCATTAATGAGTGGCACCAGCAATAGGTTAAAATTTTCTGCTGATAAAAAACCAAACCAGATGAGGAATAGACTGGCAAGGATCTAGAACAGCCATCCCAGGAAGACGGAGCTCTATGCACCCTTCAGGACTAGGTAAAATGATTGCTATAATAGCAATGATTGGATCTGATGACAAAGAGGTCCCTTTCAGATATCTTTGCATTAACCAGGATGCTTCAGAACCAGAAGCCCATCTTCAACCTTTTATTTTAATTTGCATTTCACAAACCACATGCTAAACTGGCATGGATCTTACTTTCCGTTTGGATGCATAATTAGTTTACATGTTCTTTGAGCAGTCTGCCCACAGTATACAGATGCTCTGGAGTCAGAAAGATAGTGCTTATGAATCTGACTGGATCCAGTTGCCAGCTTTATAGTGCCAATAAAGCCCGTAACATATGCACTGGGACCCAACACTCATACCAGATCAGACTGAACAAGAAAAGGATTGTTAGATATTTTGGCAAAGCAATAAGGGCATTGTTGGAGCATATGCCAACAGTACTTAATCTTTAATATTTACTATGAAATTCTTAGGCTAGGTATAAATGTACTTCCTTTTTTTACTTCCACATCAACAAACTTTACATGTTATAACTGTTTTACCAATAGAACCCCCCCTCTACGTCTCCTGGATGCTAAACTGTTCAGCTGGAAAAGGCCGCTTTAATTAGCACACCTATGAGATCTTTTTGACAGCTTCAGGCTATCTGCACAGAGAGTTTCAACTGTTTCACGTGAGACATGAGGTCAGCTGCTCACCAAGAAAGTAAGAAGGGATCTTGCATATGTCACCAGGATCTTCTAGCTGGTGCCCCCTGTTTTGGGAGCAGCACAAAGAATTGGTGGAGTCCATATTCAGTTCACAATATACCAGCTAGCACAAACGAGTGAAATCTGAAGTTCTGCAAACAAAAAGGTTAGTGTAGGTTGGTCCTTGCTTCTTTTTTACTCCACGTTGATGGTTAGGTTGTAACTGAACTCAGGTCTGAGTAGCATTACATACAAAAACATTTTCTTTAAGCCTGATGGTGTTTTTAACTTGAGTTGGTTGCCCTTCAGGAAATCATTGCGCAATCATTCTGTTCTGCTGGAGGCACAGTTAGTGGTATGACCGCTCTCTTGTGTTAGCTCTTCAGTGAAAACATAGCCTAAAAGTCTGCAGAATTAATTTCAGTGTTAGGAATGCACTTGTTAAGACCTAAGTGGTTTCTGCCCTACTTGTGGGCAGTGCATTTAACAGACATGCTCCCTCTCCTAAACTGAACTCTTCTGAGTTTACAATGAAGCCTTCAGAAACCTAGATGGAAAGGCTGCCTTGCTGCTGCCTGTGGCACAGATTCTCTTACTGTAGCTTTTAAACTGCTTCAGTCTTCTTTCTCTCCTTCATTATATATTCATACATAAAAGTAAGCATGGAATAAGTGACTACTTTATAAATGCGGTGTCCCAGAATGTAGAGCTGCTATCTGCAGAGAACATTTATTCATTGAGGGCCTGCAAGGCCACTGTGTGAGCAGTAATGTAATCTGACTACAACTGCATGTAACTGAGGGCAGCCACGCCACCAAGTCTTACAGCTGCTGACCTTGGGAATGCTGTGTTTACAGCAAGTCACAGAAAGGCACCAGAACCAAGAACAGGTGGCCTTGAGTTGTGCGAACAGCCTACAGGGTTTTAAACAGTTCTGATTTATTCAGTGTGACAGTCCCTGTATAATAAGGTTGGACTTGGAGATTGCAAACATGAAGTTTCCACATTTTTTTTGTGAATACGATAAGGAAAATGGGTTATAGCTTTTCATGTAAGTGATTGACATTCACTCAATCATCGCTTTTAAGGTTCTGAACAGCACCGCTCATGCACGCATCTTGTTTCCCCTGCTATTACATGATCTCTCAGCCAACAGTGCTCAGGCAGAGCTCCCCATCTCTTGAACCCCAGTCAGTCCTTCTTTATAATTTCCTACTTTCTGCCATGGTGGTCATGTTCCTAATAATGTCAGACTAATAAGATAAGTACTACTGAAGTGATTTATTGAATTTTCTAGTTTTCCTGTTGTATTTCTTTTTTTCTGGGTTTTGTCAAATTTAGATCCTGATCCTTCAGTTAGACCAATGAATTCAGTGGAACTGTAAAACAGGCACACAGGTCCACCCACAAAAATCAAAATCTTTACCTGGTTAGCTCTCTTGAGCAAGAATCCTTCAAGCTTACGTTTGACATACTACCACAGAGGTAAATCACACATCTCACTACAATATCCTTTTCTCTGGTCTTAAACAAGTTCATTCTTGTCTTAACAAAGCTGCCTGCTGTTGTAGTCAAATATTTAGCAACTACAGCTTGCACTTTGGGTTAGTTAATATCTTTACACACTCAGTTGCATTCTCAGTAAAATGTAGTAAAAGACCTGGCTGAATATAAATAACAGCCTAACTCATTCCATTTATTTAGCTGTAGCTAAAATATTAGAAGTTGGGAGGTAAAAATACAAAATGTGTATATACAAAACTTTGACAACTCTGCAAAAGCATGTCCCTATGAAACTGTTTTCTGCTAGATGTTTCTTTCAGGGAAAGTCACCTGCACTGACTTGTTGATGAGGATGTGACACAACCATACTGGCACAGGCACTTCCATCTTCTGCTCTAAAAGGGCTCTGCCAGAGCCTCTAAGCGCAGTGCTCAGTCCAGTCATGAAGATGTCTGACCTTTGCTTTCAGCAGTAATGAAATTCTTGGTAGAAGNTCCCATTTACTTGTACCTTCATACCAAAGGGTTGAGTCAGAACTTCCTTGTAGGACATCCTTCACATTTCCAGTCCTGGGCCTTTCTAGATGGGCCATTCTCATGGGCTCCCTGAATTCTCCTCTCTCCGTTTCCCAGCTGGTTTGTGGGTCTCTCTGACCCACGGCAGAAGATACCTATAATACCTACTTTCACTTAGAATAACGCTGCAATTCCCCACAGTTATGGCTGCAGGCTGTATTCTATACTGGCCTTTTATCAGCCTCCCAGTCAGTGGCCGTTTAGAGGGCCTTGGAGACATAAGAAAGAGCCTTTCTCACTTTGTTGATGAGCAGCTGAGTTTATACCTCACCTGAAACAGTCAGCTGAGACTCTCTCACCGTGCAGATAGCCTGAAACCACCAAAAAGAGGTCTCACTGGTATGTAAAGTGGCCCCTTTCCAGACAAATTGTCAGATACCCTTGGGAGTGCTTGTAATTATTAGTAGCTAACGCACTTACATATATTGACGCTCAAAAATAAGGCAACCCAATGATTTTACAAAGTAGGGGAAGATCATATTGGATCGTCTCTATTTTCTATTAAACCAAAAGTACACAGTGAGCATTTGCTGACTTCTGTCATTTGTCAACATGATTCTATCTTAAAGAAGGCAGAAACTGAAGGAAACCCAATGATTTTCCACATGATATTTATTTTTCCTTTTATACAAAGTCCCTG
>WAAD01027507.1:598-21218 GCA_013389945.1 Fregata magnificens | reverse complement strand
ATGAAAAAGATGCAAATAATTTATTTGAACAAATTCATTTGATTAATTATTCACAATGAATAATTGACCGTCTCTGCCAGTAGTATTCATTCTTTTCCCTTTCTCCTGCCCTTGGTCCATGTCACACTAGATATTGAAGTGAATAGTTAATAGAAATACAGCAGATGCTGGAGCTTCTGGGATCCTGTTTTAGAAGACCATATCTTCTAAGCATTCATACAAGCTTAGAAAGAGAGGAAGTGGGACTGAAAAATGCAACATATGTGTGGAAAGGTGGGGAGAAATATATGATAGGAAGCAGGAAAGAAAGGTGAGAATACACAGCTACGCTTGATGCAATCCTCCCTTAAAGTAAATACTCGCTATACCTTTATCAAATTATTACATAAACCTGGACTGTATGCAAATCTGCATTAGTGCAATTGATACGAATCATCTAGATGAGTAATAAAAGAAAGCTATTAATCATTTAATCCCAATTTTCAGCCTCTAGTGACTGCATATGTAACTATCTTCAGCTGGAATCCTCAACTAAACACAGATGTTGAGAAGCCAAACATTGCTCAGGAGGTTACTTTCAGCAAGTGATCTGTCATTGCCTGATATATATTCCTTTATAAGAAAATCTGCTACCAGATGTGTCTGTAAGTATGGCAAGCTCTCCCTCCTGATGACTGTACAGATGTTTGCTCCGAGGTAGGTAGCTCCAATTCTCCTTCCTCCCTTTCTTACGCTACCTATGGTAAAAGAGTCCTGTGCTGAATGTAACCCGTTATGTCACTTATTCCTTTAAATGATCTGAGATAGATACTAATCTCAATCCCAGAGACAGAGAACGGAAAAATTATGTATTTACATACAGCAATTTACACTACATAGGTCTTGGAACTCAGCCCTATGGAGTTGTAACACCTGTATCTCAATCAATGGCAAAAGGGAAGAACTTTAACTGCTGGCATGCTGCTTGAAACAAAGGTCAGTCTCCCTTTCAAAATAAGACTGATGCATCAGATGGACTAGTTTATGGACTCATCTTGTTTTCCTGGTCTTAATTACATAGCTATGTACCACAGCTACAAAAAAACTTACTTCTCTAAGACCAAGGAGTCAACGAACACAGAAAGGTGCAGTGGTGCTTGACACTCCCGTATGTATCACCAAAAGCAACCCAAGGCCAGATTGTGTTCCACAAAATGGTCCCCAGAAAAAGCCACATGAACCAAAAAAGGAAACCCAGTTCTTTCCCTGTAATATTCAAACTGTCCCTTGTGGCCGAGCCAGGAGACAATGGCCTTCCCTATCTGAAGCAATGAACTGTAAAAACAGGCTTATGATTTTATTGAGTTTTGGAGGAAAAAGCCTCATAGATTTTAATGTTCCATCCATCAGGTAGATACCAGAGACATCCAGTCCAGTGCTAACAAACATTGTGCTAACAAACACACAGGTTTTCCAGCTGTATCTTTCAACTTTTAAGGTGAATTGTCAACAGAAAATACGTAATTTCACCACAGTGAAGAGCTAGACTGGTTTTACCTGTTCCGGCAAAGAAGCAACCTTAACCAGTCACAGATTTACTTGGGAGGGAAGAGAACAGTGTTGAAAGAAAGAGGGAGAGAGAAACGTAAGAACAAGTGGCTACTGTTTGCATTTCTACATCACAGTCATGTCACACTGCTTTCTTCCCCTTTCTCAGATCACAGCAGCATCTGGCCCTGTCTGAACATTTATAGGATAGTTTTCAACCTAATCACAATGAGGGAAACTACGGCTAAGGAGTGATTTCAATGATTGTGTAGATTTACTGTCATTTATTTCATTGCCAATCTGGCAAAGTCAAAAGTAGTTAAAGACCATTTCCTGGGAAATAGGATATATCTGGTTTAACTCCCCAGAAAGAAAGAACTGAAGTTCTCCCTCCTGTATGCTTAAACTATAAGGTTATTGTGTAAAAGGGGTCACCTTTCCTTCCCTTGAGCGTTGAATAAAAGTGGAGGCCCCCAAGATATTTGGACTCTGTCCCTACGGGAATTCATTAAGTATGCCTTAAGAGCAGGCTCCTCAACATGAATAAGCATGGAAAACCTTGTCTGTGGATCCTAGATGTGAAATATATAGAAAGATGTTTCGATCTGTAAAAGTGAATTAGTTCTGGACAAATGTAGAGGAAGGAGGTTAGTTGCTTAGGGAATATACTGATGAAAGCTAGGATATTTATGGACTTTCACTATCTAGAGGTTTTGAGAGAGAATTTGAGGATAACACTGATAAACTTAAATGCCTAAATTACGTGAACCTGTCCCTCAGTCCCTTCAAAGAAATTCCTTTAAGTCCTTTTCAGTCTGACCCAGAAAGAGATTTTTATATATGTTGGCATACGACTGTTAAGGGTTGGTTTTTCAATTCAGTTGTGCAAGCACTATTTGATGAACAATGTATTTGCCAGATTTTGCCCATATTTGTCAAATAAATTATTCAACAAATCATTTTCGCTTTATTTGATCAGCTATAACAGCCTTTCTGACTCTTCTGCAATCAAGATACCTTTTAAATAAATAAGTATGCTTTCCTCCAGAGACTTCAGGAGTTGAACAGCTGGTTTGCATCACCATGGTAAAAGCCTTGACGGTGATTCTGGATGAATACTATTATTCTTTCTTGGTATCGGACTGTGTGTAGGGAGAACCTGAGAAACCTTTTGTAATTTAGGTACACAAGAATATTAGGAAAAATTAGTTCCAAATTGGCCTTTGTTGGAAAAATGGCAAGATCCTGAACCCTGGTTTAATATGAAGCAGGTAAGTACAACCAAGGTGTCTCATTTCTTAAAATGGGTGAGGTGTGGGGTGGCAGGTGGGCCTGTAAAGTCAAGCATCGGAAACCGAGCCTGCAGGACAGTCAGCTCCTCAAGACAGGTGGTACCAGTCACTGAAGAGAGGAAATAACTATTTAAGGTACCCATGGTTTATTTTTTAACATGAAACATGATAAAGAACCTTGAACAGGCTTTTTTAATGAAGTATCTTCAATCATAACAATCTGCTTCACTACACTTTTACTGGATAAATGATAAAAATATGCAGCTGTGATTCCTAAACATTGATGTTCAGAATTATTTAAACTTAGTATGGCATCTACAGACTGCTATTGTTGCTTACAAATGCTCACCTGCATAAAGAAGCAAATTTTCTACCACAGCAATCTCAGGGAAGCAGCTGGCTGCAAATGAGAATATCATCATTATCTTCAAGTCCTAAAGGACGTTGTTGAAATAATAAAGGCTTACAATTGTTTTACCTAACTTGCAATTAAGATAGCCATTTTCTTAATACAAAACTTGGATTAACAGAGGAAAATCTATTGAAAGATTCATACTTGATTCTTCATGGTTATCAGCAGCCTGAGGGTTGTACTTTACACTAAAGGTAAATTTATACATAATTTATTTAGGGTTCGTTCATTATTAATAAAAGTTTCAAGTGTGTTACAGGTGTATATGGTATGTGCCATGCATGATTATGAACACCTCAGCAACACGTATTATATTCACTTGCTGTCTATGGCTACAAATGATAAAGTTACCTGTCAAATTCTGCAGTCATGTCTTTAAAATAGTCATTTATTAACACATGCTACGTACATATTAGATGTTTATCAGTTATTTAGAAATTTATCTTTAAAATAAAGTTTATGCCCAGTTAGCAGCTGGACCAACATAATGTGAAAATATTCAGTATTACTATATTTTACTGTTTCTTGCACAGAAAAATGGATTTACATGGGAATAACATATCATGCTATATTTATCTTTTGAAGTATATGTGTTTCATTTTGCTGTAAAATTTGTAGTGCAAAGTAGAACATTACTAGGTAGGAGAACTGGGAGTGGTTATTTTCTCCTTGCTTCCTTAGGCACTGCTCGACTAATTGCAAAACTTATTCTGAGAGCTGTGAAGTCAAGGAATGTATATGTACCCATTAACTGAAAGAGTGTGAGTTGCAATCTGACTGAATCCTCTTGGATAAAGCAAAGACAGCTAGATTGATGAGAAAAACATGTTTTCCTACAGTGAATAATGAAGACAGCCTTCTGAAGGAATTAGTTTCTAGATAGGTCTTTTTCAAAAAAAATATGGTTGAGAATAGGTTTGAGGCATACGTGCCTGCATGCACATAGATGCAGAGTGCCCTGTGATTGCAGCTGTCAATTCTTCAGCTCAGAAGTAAGAGTATGCTATTGATGACATAGAGCTGGGAGCAGCTTAAAAAACAGATGACCTTTAGGACTAGAAAAGCAGTATTGAGATTACTGTTAACAATGGCTATCAGTAATATTTTTATCATCATTTTGGGTCCTATCAGCTGGAAATGATGAAAAAGAGAGGCCCAATCATGACAGTAGATCACAGAAAGACTCAGTTAGATGGAAGATATTGTAGGTAGGTGTAACTTTTGGATGCATGAGGTGAGGTATTTCCTTGAGAGATCAAGATAGTTCTACTACCAGAAGTAGAGTGACTGTTGTTCACAGTCACAAACACATGAAGAACATAAGGAACAGCCCTGATCAACTTGAACTGCACAGTAACTGTTCACTATACTTTTTTTCCCCCTCAGGAAGATGCAGATTTATTGAGACTTTCTGTGGGATTTATAATACCACATGTAAAAGTCTACAATGTCTACACCTGAACCTGAGGTCATCACCTTAGGCCACTTGTATAGCCAGTAGAGGAAAATAGCTGCTTTGAGCAGGAAATTGATTGGCCTTATTTTAGAACTATATTTAGAATTAGTTGAACTCCAGAGAGAGGAATGGAGAGACCTTGACCACCGGTTTGGTACCTTACCTAGAACATGTCTCTCTCAGTCCTAATACCCTTTTCACCTGATTGAGGCAGGCATCACCTTGGCTCAGCCACATCCTGAATTAGTGTCCTAAACATCCTGCTAATGCTTCTTTTAGAGAATTCTTTCTTGTTTCCCTGACCAGGTCTGCTGTCACCTGGTGCAGAGCAGGCACAGATTAGGGTAGCTGCTTCTTACTGAGGTTTTCTTGGCTTCTGAGGGTCCCATAGACTGGTCTGCACATCGGACTCAGTGGAGCATACAGTAAATCCCTGGCTACATTTTAAACACATTTTTATAGTGTCTGTCTCATAACCTTCTTCCTCCTGTTCATCTGCAATTAACATTAGCTTCAAATGGAGTAGGGATCCTTTAAACAATTAAACATGCAAGACCTCTTCGTCATATGGCTCATTCATGACCTTCTAATCTAATTAAACCTCAAAGGTAAAACTGCCACTGAAGTTGGTAGGGATTTGAACTATAATAGGAGTATTAGCTGTGGCTTTCAGTTGAACTCTCCTAGTGGCTCCAACTTGGTTATGGTGTGGTAGTTCCTTTTGATAATGTTTTTCCTTTGTTATGGGGTATCATCATTGCATAAATGTGCAAAAAATTAAGACTAAACAGAGTAACAATCCCCAAACATTGTTGTTCATTCTGAAACTAACTGAAAAGGCACTTCAGTGAAATATGACCTCTGTTAACAATGTATCATAAAACAGTTGTCCCGCAGAGGATTTCATTTGTATTGAATTCAGTACATTATCCTGTAGTGGAATTCAGTGTTTATCTATGGTATGTAAAGCTTCATATCTAATATGCCTGTAGGTTATGTGTGACGAAGAGGAAGGAGGGAAAGCACCTGTGGAAATTCTACAGAGAGAAAAGTCAATACTTTGTTTTCAATTTAGAGTGCAAGTGACGCAGAATTTAAGCCAGACTTTAAAGCAATGGAAAAAAAATATGAGTGTCATGCTCACTGTGATTTTTAGATAAAGTAATCCTAAAGCATTTCTCAAAGGTATAGATTAAATGCTCATTACGTAAATGTACTTCCTCATCAATCTGTTCTTTGTTCATTTAGATAAAGTGGTACACTGTTTCCATGTCAAACAACTGCTGATTACAAATAAATAATTCAACACTGAGATACAGTTGTCCACAGCACATGAAAAAGGGAAACAAATTGGAAAGGAATGTCAATAAATTGACAATATTAAATTTCAATCAACTTACTCTGATTGCATAATTAAAGCTTGCAGATTGTGTAAGAGCAGAAAGGGAAGGTAAATCTCAACAGTTCCAAAGTGTGCTAACATTTGACTTGTTACAATCACACATAGAACCTTCAAAATTAACCAAAAAAGTGCCCCAGAATGACAGAAAAGAAAATACTACCTCTATGACATCATAATATCAGTATTATTGTTGGTTTTAATGATAAGCAATTGTCGTGGTTTAACCCCAGCCAGCAACTAAGCACCACACGGCCACTCACTCCCCCCTGGAGGGATGGGGGAGGGAATCGGAAGAGTAAAAGTGAGAAAACTCATGGGTTGAGATAAAGACAGTTTAATAAGTAAAGCAAAAGCCGCACACACAAACAAAGCAAAACAAGGAATTCAGTCACTACTTCCCATGGGCAGGCAGGTGTTCAGTCATCTCCAGGAAAGCAGGGCTCCATCATGTGTAACGGTTACCTGGGAAGACAAACCTCATCACTCTGAACTTCCCCCCCTTCCTTCCTTCTTCCCCCAACTTTATATGCTGAGCATGACATCATATGGTATGGAATATCCCATGGGTCAGCTGGAATCAGCTGTCCCAGCTGTGTCCCCTCCCAACTTCTTGTGCACTCCCAGCCTACTCACTGGTGGGGTGGGGTGAGAAGCAGCAAAGGCCTTGACTCTGTGTAAGCACTGCTCAGCAATAATGAAAACATCTCTGTGTTATCAACACTGTTTTCAGCACAAATCCACAACATAGCCCCATACTAGCTACTATGAAGAAAATTAACTCTATCCCAGCCAAAACCAGCACAGCAATGCAGGCAATTAGCTTGTATATTTATGAAGCATTTACATTGAAACATTACAATGAAAAGAAATAATATTATTGTCTGTTACCTCAGATGCATTTTGTTTGGAATCACTTCTCAGGCACTGAATATCAGCAACTTTTGAGAAAGAGGAAAGAACCCTGTAATAGGCACTTATAGAAAACCCTGACCAAAGGGAAAGTTTTTATCCAATATTTTCTCCAATAGAGGTTAAATTAGTCAAAGGGGAAAAAAAAAAAAGAAAAAAAAAAGTATATCTATTCTGTTTATTTAGTTTGGAGGTGTTTTGGTTATTCAAACACATTCCTTCATCTTTCTGTCTATGATATTTAAAAGGCAGAATTCTCTTTGTATTGTTGCTACAAGATGTTTTTCTTAATCTGAAACCATGCATAACCTTTGAGAAAATCGATGTGTGTTTTTAGTTTTACACTGCTGGCTCTTCCATGGAAGCTGTTGCTAACAGAGAGTCACTTTGTTCCTTGCCTTCCTATCTCTCTCAGAAATATTTCCCGGAAACTGATGTTTCAGCAGAGATTTTTGAAAAAGAAAAGGAAAAGACTTCACAATGCTTGTGATTTCTTTGTTCAAAGACTGTTTGATTAGTTTCCTGGGATAAAATTTGTGATTATTTTTCTGGGGTTACAGAGTAAAATAAAAGCTGAGATAGACTTTTCCAACTGTATTCTTTACCATGTTTCCATAATACAGAAAATAATATTGGCTGATGATAAATTAAACAGTAGCACTTAAAAGCAAAAAAAAAAAAAACCCAACAAAAAAAATGCCACAAATAAACACCACCACCAAAGAAAGTATAGTCGAAATGATAATGGAACAAGCTGATCTTTGGTTATCAAACCCTGAAGGTACCCCTTAGTTGATATTTAGATATTTACAATAACAATATATTTGCACATATTTTGTATTTTTTTACATTATCTTATTAGTGTCATTATTAATATAACTGGATGAGGAAACAGAGATTTAGCTGGATAGCACTAAACATTCTGTGTTTCACTTGAGCATTTATTAGGCTACTGCTAATTAGACTGGAGGTTTTCAACTATAACTGCACGTTTCGCTTTATTATACAATTAGGGATGCAATATGAATATTTAATGTTTTCATTAGCTTTTCTGTACAGAGAAAGGATTGCATCTCCTGCAAACAACAAAATCAACCATCCAGATTCCCAATGGTCCAACAGGGAAAAATCAAATTTACATCTGTATTAATGTAGGTTGAAGACAGGTTGAAGAAAATGCTGGGAACCAAGCAAGTTTTCTTCTGTGCCAATGTTTCCACATGTGGAATGCAAAAAAAAATAAAGAAGGGGAGAAATCAGGAGGAAAGTGAAGAAAAACAAGCAATGCAGATTTGAGTTAGGGAGAAGGAAAATGGGGAATGTTCAGTTTGCTTTCTTCTTTTTGCCAGCCCCAAAGATTTATTTCTCTGGGTTCTTTGCAGACATCAGGATCATAGGTAAGGCAGGTTTGAAGACATTACAGTTCAAGAGGGTAGAAAGGTATGGCCCAGGCCTCTGCTGCTGTCTCAAGTCAAATTGCCTGGTAGCTCAGGGAGGAAGTAGCAGGTTGCTATCAAGCAAGCAAACACCAGATTAAATTTACATGGCATATGGCTTTTTGCCACTGGGTATTGCAACAAAATCCAGCAGGTATGGAAGAAAAAATGTTTAGAGAAAATTGTGAAACGATGTAAAAAGTAATTCTCTTCACCTTTTAGGTTTCATTTCCAAAACAAAAGAATAAAGGAAATGTTGCCAAATATTGATAAATGTCTGGGCTTTAAAACATACCTGTGGTCTAAAACCACCACAGGTCTGGAATTAACATACCCAGGATGCAGGGAAACATACTATAAGAACCACCTTATAGGCATGTTTTCATGAGACAGCTGAGCTATTCGAACAGTTAGCAGTCACCCTCTTCCCATATCCTCCCTCCTTTTCCCCTGCACTCATCCTCCACTGTACTTCCTTTCTACTGCCTCTGCTTCCAGCTACATATGCAGTCCTTCTTTCCCTCATGCCAGCTCGGACTCTCACATGGTTGCAGATGAGCCAGTTCATGTCCCTGCCCTGCCTGTTACTCAACTATAGTTGAACTAGCTTATAGTGTGATCAGATGAGCCTAGTGTAAGCAGCAGAAGCTTGCAGAGGGGGAGGAATGGGAGAACGGCCTCCCTCTGTCCTTAGTGATGAACTATGCGTTTGGCTACAGCTGCCTCTTGAACACTTAGCCTTGGAGATACAACTGTTCTGAAATTTTTTGAAACTGAAGCTTTACCCAGGTCCCTGTGCTTTTATTAATTACCACTTGTACTAGTTGACTGTGTTTCAATGTTCTTTTGTCTGGTTCCTCAAAACAGGTTTCAAAGCTTTCCTAGGGAATGTACAAATTGCTTGCTGACAGTGACCCTGAGGCCACCTTAAAAGCCAAACTGGTAGGATGCGGAGAGCAGTTAGCATGCCATGAGTCAGACCCCAGGAGATTGCCAACAGGCAGTCTGCAGGGCCTCTGACAGCAAACCTGGGGGTGCAAGGTACAGCGCTCGGCATGCATGCCTGGTTCAGACTGAGCTTTCTGAGCAATACAGGTCTATCCAAACAGTCTGAGTTTGGGGCAAATCTGCCTTTGCTTTCACACTCATCTGTGAAGAGGACAGAAAGCCAGAAAGCATTACAGTTGTCTAGAAGAAGTAGGAAGAACTTCCCATCCCCCAAAATTTTTCTGTGATTACTTTGGGATACATATTTCCATAATATGTGTTGTGATACATATTTTCCCACTGATTTTGGACTCTGCAATTGTGCTTTTCCCAGATGATACTTTTTTTATTTTTCCCTGCCATTTTTCACTAGTGATGTTTTTGTAACTTTACTAAATACCCAGTCATGAGCTCTGTGATAAAAATATCCAGGAATATTATCCCTTCCTCCGAATAGACAAGTTGCCCTCTTAATTTGGTTGAGTGAAAAAGATGGCTATCTTCCTGGGGAGTGGGGAAGGGTGGTATGAAGTAGAGAAGGACAGAGAGAATACTCTTTGTTTTGGGGACAGGTGAAAATATTTTTGTCTCTGAGATTTCTTAAGATTTCTCAATACTCTCTGTCATTTATAAAAGAATTAAAATAAAAGAGGCAGAAAATTATGGTCAGAGGAGAAAGAGGCTGGCGAGGAAATTGTCTTTCTAATTTATGTATTTAATGGGCTTGTTTTTGTAGTTCAGCTGTCATCTAGAGAGTAGCTAAAATATTTTCTTTGTATATTTATTATCCATACAAAATAATTCCTGAGCACTTTCCCCCCCTCTCCTTTTTAGTGGCAGAAATTAAGGAAACATTCTTAAGTGTTGGAGAATAGAGAATTCCTAAAGCAGTCCTCAGCTGCAGCCATTGAGTTACATAACCTCGCTGCTTGTAAGATGGAGACTGACATACATATGACAGGGATTGTCATCCAGTGGTATCTGAAACTGATACTGTGTCTAGACTTAATGAGCAGAAAGTCCAGGTTCTCTTTACTTTTCCCCTTTTCTTTTATGAATGTTGCTGATCAGGTACTCCACAAAATACCTAGGTACTGTCTCACCTTGTGTTTGCTTTAGATCTGTTGTCTTTTACGGGTTAAAAATGATCCAAAAATTAAGTGCAAAGGGAGTGTTTAAATACTTTCCCAAACAGAGGCTCAAGACAAAGCTTGTGAGGGTCAGGGCAGTAAGAAAGTTGAGGACCCAAGAGTTCCAAGATAAGTTTTTTCCTGAGTTTTAAAGAAGAGGGTCATTTCAAAGCAAACATTACCTACTCATGTTTGGAATGCTATATTATTTTATCTGCTTCATTTATTGAGGGCTATTGTGCTTTGTGTTAAATAACAAGAATTGTTTTGGTTGTTTTCTGCAATAACTGAGCATTAAGCAGGAAAGAAAATATTCACCTGTTAAACCATCTTCAAGTCTTTATTCTGTCTTGACATTTATCTCTAAATATTGAGATGCTATTGGAAAAAAGTGTGACTTGATAGTTATATAAATAAATTCTAAGAAATTACACTATTAGTTAATTTTAACAAGGGAAAGGGGGGGTCGATGCAGATTCTTCAAAAACTAACACATTTCTGTATTACCAGGAGTAATTGATCCCTCATGCTCTCTTCCTAGTAGAACAGACAAGTAAATGATTTTTCATATAAGGGCTTATCTAAAATCTCATCTTCCAATTTTTCAGTAGGAATAGTCTGAAGCAGATCTAATCAGTCTTTTATCAGTCAGATAAGATGTCCCTGTTCTGTCATATTAAATCATCTCATTAATATATCATCATCGGAAAAGGTGCTTTCGCATGTTTGGAGTTGTTGTGAGGTGCTCACCAGTACTACCCTCTTCTGACAGAAAAAAAGCACTGGTGGGGTAAAATGTGACATCCCACCAAATATGTGTAACATCCTACCCAAAGATAAAGCAGTAAAATAGGGACATCCTGCATTCATGGAGAGACTATAATAACTGTGAGCCCTAGCTGCATTATGGGTATCTGGTGCTGGACCAGCATGTTCAGAAATTCATCGTAACTTGGGTGGCACTGGCCAGTCTCCACAAGTGACCTTTCCCTCACGATTGCAGAAATCACTGGGGGAGTCACCAGCCAGGCAGGAGCTGCCTTCTGGCTCTTTGGTGACCCTGCGTTGTCGTGCTGGGTGTCCATGCCCAGGCGCCGGCAGCGGGGGCTGCGGGGCGGCCCCTGTGAGGAGAGGCCGGGGCTGCCCCGTGCCGGGCACAGCCGGTTCCGGCTGGCTCCAGCCGACCCACTGCGGGGCACGGCTGAGCCCTGCAGCCACGGTGGCGGCGCCTCGGGGAAAGGGCAAAGCACGGGATGGGAGTGGGGGAGTGAAGAAAAACTGTGTGAGAAACAAATCCAAACAGCGCAGTTTAATGAAAAATAATTTTGAGTCAGTGTACAACTGAGAGTAAAGTGAGAAAAATAGTTGCATGTTAAAAAGGTTTGATTTGTTTCAATCATTTTAATTTTATTAACATGATTTTTCTGTGGAAATTATTTTCTTCTTTTCTTTTTATTAATATTGCTCGTGGATATGGGTTTCCAGACTAGAATAAATGGTTTCATGATTAACAGAAATTCACCTGAAGTGAATAAAGCAACACTTCAAAAAATACGTTATAGGTAACACAGTCTATTATGTTCTACCAGCAGCAGAAACACCACATTCGTACGACTAGATCTGGCAAACAATGAATGTGTTTGGACTGCTCCTGAAATCTGCCCTGTCTTGAGCACACAGCAGAGGTAAGTTGTCCTGTACCTGTACTGATGCTCCTTCTGTTACGTACCATCGTAACCAGCATTGCAGTGGTAGACTATGTTCCCCAAATTCTCAGTCTAGAGACCAGGCTCTAACGTACATAATGTAGCTAGGATTATTACAATATCTTTTTCTTTTTCTCCTTGGCAGCATTGCCTCGGGAATATCTGCCTCAAGTGGCTTGGAAAAGAAGACATTAAAACTGTTCTAGCATTTTCAGATGGCTGAGTCCTTTCCCATGTCCTGCAGTGTTTCCCTCTTGACTTAATGACAATCACTTCCTCACTGGAGTTACACTTACCTGATCAGGTGATGAAAACAATAAAAAAGAAGCAGCCATGCATCTAAAACATCATCCTCACAGTTGCCTTGATCCTCTGAAGTGAGTTCTTGTTCACGGTCACCAAGCATCAGCCAGGTGTTCATCAGACCTGTAAACAACATGGTTTGTGGGAAACATCTCTTCAGTCTGTGTCTTTACTAGATATTGCAAACCAGTCTCTAAATAGTTTTCTGGCTGCAGCTATACTGCATTTTAAGTTTTGGGGTTCAGTTGACTGAATATAAATCTAATCTCAGGGGAAGAAATTTTGGTCTTACTTTGCCCCTTAGTCCAGACTCCAGTCTACTTCTACTTGATTTGTAGACAGGACAGAGATAGCTAACATACGGTACATATAGTTTACCTTCATTTGCCTATCATCTGCCACCTCAGCCCTGTGGAGATTTCATGGGTGGTCTAAGTTAGCTTTGAGTACCTTCCCAAGCATGCAGAAGGGTCTTGGTCAGGGTGCCTGGAGAGTGGGATAGCCACTCCACTCCCAGCCCGGGGCTGGCCACATGCAGGAATGGGACAGTTTCAGCGAGTGCTCACTTACAAAGTTTGTGGTCTTTTATGCAGTCTAGACAACCATGTCGTTGAATCTAACCTGTGAGAGAAAATGAAGCTTCCTAGAATTCAAGTAGTCTAATAAAAAATATGTTTTAGGAGGAACTCAGTAGTCAGACAGAAAAGCAAACAAACCCAACAAAGAGCTATGAATTGTATCCAAACCTGCTCTCTTCTCTATGTATATTTTAGAGGAGTCAATAAAGAGACAAGTTATTACTCTCCTTTTGGTCAAATGGACTGAAGGATACAAGGCTTTTGGTCACTTAAGTTTTTCTTTCCCTTTCTCTGTTGGTCTTGCTTCTTATGGTGTGTGACTGTTACCCTTTATAAGGTTAAAAATGTGGCAGAGTTCATTATTGTACCAGCCATGAAGACCTAGGTTGCGTCAGTTGTTTTCCAGAGTATCTGTGACTTTATGGGGGACATATAATGACATCTTAACCTCACATAGTGTTAGTTTTTCCTGACACCATTTAGCATTCCCTTCTGTGCTGCTGAGGCAGACCAACGCTACAGGGACTCTACAGACTCTATTCTCCAAATCCTCAGACTAAATATTGAGTGAGTTCATCCTGAAGGTGAATATTGTACTTTATTGGATGTCCATGGCAAAGTTTTGGTAGCAGGGAGCTGCAGGGGTGGCCTATATGAGGAGAGGCCGGAGCTGCCCCATGCTGGACACAGTCAGTTCCAGCCTCTGCACAGCAGAGACGAGTGAGGGAAGAAAAGTGTGGGAAACAGCCCTGCAAGCACCAAGATCAGAAAAAGAGGAGGGGGAAGAGGTGCTCCAAGTGCTGGAGCAGAAATTCCCCTGCAGCCTGTAGAGAGACAATAGTGGAGTAGGTATTTCCCTGCAGCCCATGGAGGACCCAATGTCGGAGCAGACAAATATTCCCTGCAGGAACTGCAGCCCATGGAGATGACCCATGCCGGAGCAGGGGAAATGTGTGAGAAGGAAGGAGCAACAGAGAGGAACTGTTATGGATTGTCCACAAACCCCCATTCCCCATCTGCCCTGCACCACTTGAGGAGGAGGAGGTAGAGGAGTTGAGAATGAAGGAGTAAAACTGAGCTTGGGAAAAACGGGGATGGTGGGAGGAAGGTGGTTTCAGTTTTGTCTTTGTTTTCTCACTATCCAACTCTGTTATTAAATGGCAATAAATTAATTTTCCCCAAGTTTAGTTTGTTTTGTCCATCATGGTAGTTGATGAGTGATCTCCCTGCCTTCATCCCGACCCACAAGATTTTCATCCTTTTTTCTCCCCCTGTCCTGTTGAGGAGTGGGAGTGAGTGAGCAGCTGGGTTGGTGTCTGGCAGCTGGCCAGGGTTAACTGACCCCTTATTTTTAGGAACAAAATATTTTAGATAGGCTATATATTTTGGTCTGACTAAAAGGTCAAGGTAGTTAGGCTACAGCCTGTCTGCCAACTATTTATAGCTAGATATACTATATTCACTCAAATTTACCTGACTATTAAGTATATATTTATGAGTGTTTCTCATTCATATCAAATACGTCTTATTAATGGTTTTAACTGGTTTTAACATATTGCACATACAGTAGTTGACAAATATGTGAACTGAAAATAATTTCTGAATACCAAAATGTTGAAATGTGTTCAAACAACATATCAAACAATGAAAAACAACAGCAGCAACAACAACACATTGAATTTCTAAATCTGTGCATGAAGAATATGCCAATGGAAAAATGGGTGAAATGTGCCTCACGAAAGATAAAATCACTCTAGAGAATTTTTAAATGGATAACTATTTTTTCCCCTCAGGCATTCTGGCAAATACTGTATAAGAAGAATTTACAACATCATACAAACTAATATGCACATCTAGTCTGGAAGTTAGTAAAATTCTGTGGGGCTAAAAAACCTCTGAAAAGCAAAGGAAACCCCCAAAGAAAATGGTAACTCAGAATGAGGTGTTAATCGTGCAACTTTAATGTTCTTTCAAGAGGGATTGGGTGTCTAAAGTTCCCCAGTCCTCTTCATCACCTACCTGTGACTGCAAAAAAATTAATGTAATTTGTGTCACACTATCAGTATCCAGCTGAAAATTAGCTATTCGGTATTCCATTCTAGTGTAGATGTGTGTTTTCCCTCTTTTGACACCATATGATTTCACTGCAAACCTCATCAATCAGTATTCACTTCATACTATGGCAGGAGTCACTGAGTGACTGAGAAAAAGCTTGGGAACTTGTTACTATTAAAGTTTGTATCAAGGATCAGGGAAACCTTGAATTTCCTAGTTTAGGGCTCTGCAAACTTATTTACAGGCTCTCTGTCACGGTACAAGCAATCTGGGATCTCACATAATCAGGCCAGCTCTTTTCTACTGTCTGTCTATTCTCAGTTAAATTATTGACTATTGTATAAGGGGGTTTAGTTCAGTATTCCGATTATGATGCTGTCATTAAACTGTAAATCAATGTTCATTGCTGTCTAGCTGTTTAGTGTTTTATTATGAAAGTTTAATATAAACTTTGGATTTAAAAACCTATCCTTCACTCAATACTGTTGATTTTAAAGTGACAGTTTTCAGGGGTAAACTAAGATTGATTTCTAAATTGCTTGTCATATATTTTATGGGTCCAGCCCTGAGGTCCTGTCATAGTTAAATCTCCTATTGACTTAATTTAAATGGAAATCTGCAGTGCCACGACTGAAGATACAATTCTGGTTGTCACTTTATCCCCAAATACAAAGTGAGGCAAGATTCACCACTGAATATCCTTCTTTTTCTAGAAGGTGCTTTGCTAATTACTAATTCCAGAGGAAAATTGTTACTAGACAAAGCAAGCAGATGTGCCTGGCATGATGAAGCACTGCTGGGGACTCCAGAGCTACCTCTGAATTGTGGAAATCTGAATTCACCTGCAAGACAGAGTCTTGCTTGAACCAATGTGTATAGACATACTGTGAACGGGATGGTGAAGTTACTAACACAGCCACACTCTCGTCACCACAAATCACTTCAGTATCGTATTTGCCAGGGATACTTAGCTGCTGGCTATGCTGTTTCTAGGATGACTTCAGCCAGGCCAGAACAGCAAGGATATGGACCTGACATGTGGGTCTGGAGACAACTCTGTCATGGTGGTTGAACATCTCTGCACTGGGCCCTCTCCACAGCTCATCCACTGGGACAGAAATCCTGGCTCTGGTGCAGTCATTGGGAGCTCTGCTGGGAGGGACAACTGCTGTAGAAGGTAACAGGGAGATTCATTCAAGTGTTTCTGTTGAAATTGGTGCCCATTAAGTAAAAGACCACATTTTGATGATTAATGGCTCTCAGGGAATGTCCTGGGAACATCTATTCTGGACTGTTTCCTGACTATCAATGAAGTAATTTATGTTTAAATATGTCTGCTTAGTGGAATTTCAAAACATAAAAACAGCATTAGAATTTGCCTCTTTGATCCATTTTTGGTAGAGATGGGAAGGAAAGGCTCCACTTAGCCCTAGCCACTACTTGGCTAAACTAAAGTCATCCTCCTGTAGCTTCTGATGAGTTGATGTGACAAATAGAGATTTGTCAGACTAGTTTTTCAATGTAGAAATCTTTTGCCAGCTTCATGAAAACTGCATTTGGGAAAAATACTCTATACAGTTAATATCACATATTTTCTGATTGTTATGCTTGATGTTAACTACAGTTAAACAGAATGAAATAATTAACAAGAGCATTGTTACATTGCAGTCTCTCAACAGAGAGTCGTTCCAGTGGGAGAGGACAGCAAGACCTTTAAGCAGCTGCAAGGAAGGAACAGCTGACAACCTTTGTTGGGTGCAAATGTGTAATGTACATTCAGTGTACTTGTTTTATCTTTTGTTCTAACATCTGTGACTTAGTCTATATGCCACCAGCAATTACTTGTAGAATTCTGGTAAAGAAAATAAAATATGATTACAAGTAGGAAAGCAAATATGATGAGTTATCATGGCCATTATAGAACGAGAATACTGATCTGGCACTCTTCAAATTGCTTAACTGCACTGCAAATGCAATCAATCAGCTTTATTTGTGTAATATATTAACTCCTTTTAAATATTTTTTTAAATCTTCTAACAAAATATGTCCTTTATTATATCAATTCTCATTGTATGCTCCTCTCTTTTGGTCTCTCTGGTTCTCACTCTCTCTCAAAGCCTTGTTTCTAGGAGAGCTCTCATATCAAATATGTTGCCCCAAGCTGTTACCACTTCATGGTTCATCTGGCAGGAAATGGAACTTCAATTGGAAGGGAGAATATAGGTTTTCATGAATGCCTCTCACAACTGAGTATCAAAATTCTTTATACTGTACTCATTTTCAGGATAATTAAACTGGGTCAGAGTGAGAAGTATTTGGGTGGCTATTTTCAGTAGCCTCTACATTGTTGTAAAGATGTCTTATGGTAGTGTCTCCACTTTACATGTAGTAGTATGTGCAATAACCTTTTCTGCTCCTGTAATTACTCTCATTCTTTAATTGTTTCTCTCTACTGCTCCAAGTGTCAGATTTCCAATGGAAGATGCTCTTGTTAAAGGAGCAAGGAGAATAATAACTAAGAGGGATTTTCCATGATGGTGTGTGATGCACTAAAGAAAGGTAGGAAAAAGGTTGAGTTCCAGATGAGTGAACAATTGCTCTGAGCAAAGCATGTTTGTAGTCACCTGAAGTGTGGATTTTTTAATTTAAAAAAAAATGTTTGTAATATGTTAGTAATATTATAGTTCATACATAAACTGTGTTTTATTTTTTATTTACTTTTTCATTAGTTGGGTTCACTACCAAGATCAGTAAAACTGATCTCCCTGCAAAAATTGTTTTCTGCAACACATTATTTCTCTCCTTGTTTTAGTTGTATAACCCGGAGATTGACTTATGGTGGTGTTTTGTTACAAAAGCCCCTTTCTAAGTGGAGTTACCTTTGATACATAAAGAATAAACATGAGATATTAAACTTTTTAATCATATGAGAGGTTATGTTTCCCTTTTCACTGTTGGTGTCTGTCACATCTGTGAGTTAACATTGCCAAATCCAGAGTTAAAGGAAAAGAGCTACTTGATAGTATGAAATGGGTTATTGTTCTTCGTTAGACTTTAATTTTGTTGTTCAATATACACCAAAAAATTAGTCCCTTGTAGTCTTTTCCTTACCAAGATTAAACTCATAAAAACATAATCTACTTCAGCCATAAGAATTCAGGATGTAGCTCTTGTGCTGTGTAGTGCTTGTGCAGGTGTGGTCCTTTTCATGTCATTGGTGGTGTAGCAGATTAAAAGGCAGATCTGTGTGACATTTGACATCATCAGAGGTCTCTGACATAAATATTCCATCCATGATGGCCTGGTCATGTCACTATTATTCACAGAACATATTACTACATTCAAGAAGTAATCCCAATGACATGGAAAAAAAAAGAAAAAAAAAAAAAAGAAAAAACCAGAAATGAACCTGAGAAGTCCCAAGCTGTGCTGACTTTCATCAGATAATTGAATTAGGGATTTAATGATTCCTTTGCACCCAGATATAGTGCAAATATTAACAAAATGAAATTTGTTACATATTGTAGTGAAATGTACGATGGCTGGGATGATCTTGGTTTCTAACAACCAAAAGATGCAGTTATGGTGTGATCCCAGTGGCAGTTTGTTTTCTACAGGCTTCAAATTGCATCACCCTGTAAAAGTGCTGAGAATAACTTGGAGCTTCCTGAGAGCAGAAAAATGTCAAGAAAGACTTTTGTGTTGTGTGTGGAAAAAAAAAAAAGAACATTTGACATTGGTTAGAAAGAGTTTAATTTATAAAATGATGAGATAAAACTGGCAGAGAAAATACAGGAAGAATAGCTCTGGTATGACTGAAAATTGGTCAGCCAGGAGGGAAGGAAAATGGATTCTAATGAGCATCCTATTACACCAAGCCTCAAACAGAACTGTGTGAGAGAAATTTCAGTGAAGGACAGCTACAGGAACAGTTTGATGTCTACATTTCCCCAGGGGGGACACAGACTGACAGAATGTATTCATACTGCAGTTGAGGTTTTCAGAGAATCGATACTAGATCTAGCACAGAATCTCAAGACATCAGCAAGTCGAAACCCCTGCACTAAAGCACCCCTTAATCTGCAGCTATATCTAGACCAACCCAACAGCTTTTTTTTCTGACCTCTTAAAACCACAAATGGGTTAGAGGCTGTAGTCTCTAGAAAGCTCTAAACATTTTTTTCTGTAACACTCAGCTCCCACCACATATAACATCCTTAGGCCATGCCCGCAGTACAGTGTATATACCTTCTGACAACATCTCCATCCAACACTAGACTGTAGTTTCTCTGTATGTGCAGGGCAGTGCCTGTTGCAGGTGATGGATATAGTAGGTGCGTCTACATTAGCTGCTCAGTACACACACACACAGGAGTGCTTCCTCTTTTTGGTGCATATTTGCTTTATGTCTCTACACCAAGTCTTGAGATATGTCCCTGAGGACACCACTCCTATGCTCAAAGTGCTTGCCTCCATTTTGGATCCAAGGTTCCAGACACAGAATAGGATAGCACTTAGAGTGAGTACCACCCTTGCTATGGATGTAAGGTCCTTTTGCAGTTCATGTTCTTTACATGGAAGGTGAGGACCAGCAACTGGTACTTCAATGCCAGCAAAGACATGAAGTGGACATATGGTCCTAGAACCGCAACAGATTGCAGTGAACCAAACCCCACTTCTTTCTTGCTTGTACTACATCACTCAGTAATGTAGGTATACCTTGTGAGTCAGCTGCTGGTTAACTTTATTGTTTCATGGCAAATAAAAACTTTATTTTAGACTTCCCCCTGCTTTTTATTTATTTGCATTACATCATTCGTATTGCAGTACCAGTTATAAGACATTAAACAGATAGCTGTAAAGGCAAATATTACATGCATCACAGTGCTTCCCCTTACAGTTCCAAAGAAGGAACTATTAGAGTAGGTTGTCATTTCCAGTGTCTACTGCATGAAGCCCTCTTGCATAGGAATAAGAAAACAAGTATGGCACATAGCCATACCTTTCTTGGCATGGAATTGGAGCATAGTCTGGCCAACAACCTACCCACAGGAACATGGAGACATTCCCGGTTTAGTAGCTTAAACTCAGTATCTACCTACAACTGCTCCGTGTTTCACTTTCCCTTCATGTTTGCTCTATTTCAGGTAGGAAAAAACAATGAGAGTGACACCAACTGATGTTCTCTAGATACAATCTCTGCACGTTCTAGAGACTGTCGCACTACTAGTGTTGGACAGCTGCAGTAGCCCAATGCTGACAAGATATTAGTAGCTCGCTTGCTTTGCTAGATCTCTATCAATATATGATTTTTTTCTTCAGACTACAGCTTTCCCAAGCCTGCCAAATGTTTATAGCATTTATGATTTCATTTTATCTCTAGCTTTAATGTAAGTAGATATATAAACTGAAAAATCAAAACTATGT
>WAAD01027506.1:0-14725 GCA_013389945.1 Fregata magnificens | reverse complement strand
ACATGCAGGAGAATGCTCAAAACCCAGAAAAGTTGTCTGTCTTCATACACATACAGGACTGTTACAAAAAAGTATCTCAGGTTTAAGCAGAAACATCAAATATTGAGTCTTCTTATAAAAATCTTAGCAGCTCACCCTTGGAAAAACTTGGTTTTAGTCTTTGGAGATAGAGGCTCCCAGAAAGGATGCTCAGATGAATTATCCCAAATATATTTAAAATCATGCTCATATCAAGCAATTGCTGGTCTAGAGATTAATAAAACCCACAAAACAAACCCCAAGATAATCACTACATAACTGATCACGAAGTAGATGTTTGCAGTGAGAGACAATCCTACCAATCCAGAAGCAAGCAATTACAGTAACAAACTAAGGAATAATATTCATAACGGTGCTACTTATGTTAAAATGTTCTTTTTCTCCCCCCAGGTTTTCAACAGCTTCAATTCTTATTGAATGCAACTTAATTATTATCACACAACCCTACTCCTTTACTTTTGTTGGTTTTTTATTATTACATTTTAAGCAAAAAGACTTAGTACAGCTGATATAAGTACCTATGTGTGCTTAAATCACAGCTCTTGGGCGTTACCTTACGGAACCACACTGATGTGTGCCTGGATGTGCTACTCCAGCAATAGCAGTTGTCAAACTAGAAGAAAAATCCAGACTTTTGAGACAAAATATACGTCTCAGTCAACAATAGAAACCAAAGACTTGGAATAAAATAAGTCAATTTTCTCCAGTCTCCTCCTCTTATAAAACTCTTGCTGCATTCAAGATATTTGTAAACAGTATCTATTTTCTTCTCTCTCCAGTTTATCATATAATCAACACATTGAACTCCACTTGCGACATCACTATCTGTTGCTATGGACATAGCTAGCAACCACTGGAAAGAAGAAGAGTGGAAATTTTTTAATATAAATGGGTTATTTAAACAAAACATTGCAGTTGAAAAGTATCATACGTTGTTGATCTACACGGCTGGCTGACTTCACTGACCACAGGCACAAAGACTATTTGTAATCATTTGGGATTTTATAGTTCAATTTTCAGATACAGACACGAATATTGCTCCACTTTATGATATTTCTCCTGAATTGATTATTCAAGGTACTGTGGGTTTTTTAAACACTGATTTTTTTCCCCTTTCCTTCACTGTGAAAGGAAGACTTCTGTTATTGAATTATACCTTCACTTCTGATAAAACATGTCAGCATAATGGTATGTGGTATAGCGGTTGTAGTCAAGTATTGAAGAGCTTTCTGTTGAATACTGTGTCTTCATACCATTATTTCGCTGAGATATATACTCCAGAATAAAAACAAATGTAAGGCATGACTGTGAACTGCACTAACTATAAACCAAATCAGTAGCGGCAGGGCCCCGTCACAGGGCAATGCACTGAAGAGAGAATTGGTTATACGACAAAGAAAACGTCAACCTCTTAACAACATATTTAACAGATGTATTTAGACATGCCACAACTGTGTCTACTTAGATACTCCCAACACCTGTTTATTCATGTTCCTGACACTGCCTCAGCACCATCTCTGCCATTTCATTCCTGATTCCACACATACCTCATTCAAAACCATCTCCATTTTCACATAGGTGTGGCTGAGAATAAGATCTGGCACAGCTGTTGCTGTATAACCATACCTAGTCTCAGGGACTCAAACATCTGTATCACAGCAACTGAAGTATCCACACAGTTTGGAAATAAAATTTCAAATCTTGGACAGGTCAATGCAAATTTCTTTCTAATACACTTGGTCAGTTTTCTCGGCTGAAACAAGTCCTTCTTCAGCAGCTAAATGCATGCACATGAGGATATTTAAAACTGATATACTGAGTACACAGAGCACGGACAGAAATCATCTGGCTATAATCACGAAACCTAATGGCAGCTGCATGTCAGTGAAGATGAAACAGCCACACACTTAGTGGAAGACCTCAAGAGGACAGCGCCTTCAATGACTCTTTATTGTCACATGAGCCAAAGGCATCGTTTTTCTCCTAGTGCCAGAAAAATATATATCCCTCTTACAAACACTACATCCAAACTTACCACACTAGCCCTACAGGTGAGAAGAACAGTACCGAACTAGCCGCTCAACTCCTTTAGGTGACCCAAAATACAAGTATGTTGAAATAAATGGGAGAGTTTCAAGGGATAGGAAAATTTGTACAGCCGTAACTTATTACACGCTTGTTTTGAGGAGTAGTAGGGAATGTTACACTCCAGAACTAACAGTCTAGCAGTCCATTAGTTTTTAGATGCATTGCTTCTCCTTTTAATAGTACCAAATCTTTAAACAAAGAGCATGGATATGGTAAAGAGTAGCAAGTGACCCAAGCATCAACGTCTGCTGCTGCCAAAGAGCAGCGGTATTGGGTAGCACTAGAGCAATTTATTTAGACAAGTTTTACTATGAAAGATAATTAAAGATTTAGCGGCCTGGATCCATAGAGCAGCTCACGCTATCTATGTACGGTACTGCAGTTTGTCGAGACTAGCATTTGTGTTACTGCTGCAAATTCACTGGACAATGTTATTATATAGTATCTTAGGCTTGCTGTCTACATCAAAATAGGGATTTTTGTGTGGTTATTTCTACTCACACACCATTAAGACATATACTATTGCTATGCAGCACAAATTGAGCGCAGGCCCAGGAGCCAAGTATATCCACGTTTTACCAGTGATAGGCAGCCTTGGGTGAGTTTACATACAGCCTTTCGGTCTGTATGTTTTGCCAAGAGAGAATAAGGATAACTCATGTATGTATTTCTTTCTATGCTGAAAAATTTATCTAGGGGCTTCAATAGTTAATACCTGTAGCACTCATAAGATGTAGAGGATTATATAAGTGCTAAATCTTAATACTCTTTACTTTCCCTCCTTGTGTTTCAGATTGACTACCAGGCATTTTGTTATGCCTTTAGGCAAAGCAACTTCTTGCTTTCTGATTTTCAGCTGCTTTAACGTCTCCTGAATTATACACACTGGGCAGGTGAGCACTGCTTTCCAAAGACTGGTCTTCTAGTAACTCGTGGTATTGCACTGCTTCTTTCAGCAGAATCCCCTCATTCTGAGTACAGGTGCATTTAGTAACAAACATGTCTACCACAGACTCCGTAAAATCCTGGTTATTACTGAAAACAATACAGCAGAAAAAATGTCAAGTCAATCACAGTCTTTTTTTAATGCCATTAATGCAAGCATTTCAAAGCACTTCAAGTTAGTGACAATAAAACAAAGAAAACACTGGTTTAAAAAACCAAATAAGCAGAACTTCAGCAGAAATTTAAAAGGAAGCAGTGACTCCCTATTTCTATCATAAATAGGCCGTGTAGGGACATAAAAGCAAAGCCAGGTTGGATACATTCAACCGTATGTTGACCGTACGTATGAAGCCAAACACTGGAAACTTCGGAATAAAAAGAAGACTACGTAACATCACAGCGGCATTTTGTGTTATGGTTTCTACCCAAACATGATTTCCTGTCAATACTGCGTGAAACAGAGCACCGTAAACAACTGGAAAATATTGCTCTATCAATAGCATTTTATCTATTCAGTTAGGTATACATTACTAGTCAAAAATAATACAAGTTGAAAATTTTTCAGAAAGAAAAGGAGAAATACCTCTTTCCAGTAAATGAGGCAAACGTACACAAAGCTGTTGTGTAGCAAAGCTACAGAATTCTACAAGGTGGAAAGCAAAGTTATAAGAGGGTTTATGTAAGAGACTGAAAAGATAAACGCAATTATATCTAAACCTAACCATTTCATAATTCCTTTCCCTGGCAAAGTAATGCTACATATATTAAAATCTACGAAATCTCAATGTGAACATCAGCATCTTTTAAAATAAAGTGTCCCAGAAGATAGCCTTTAGACATCCAGACGCACAGCTCCCTTTTGAGATCCATTTGTATCTTGTATTTGAAACCTGGTTGCAGCCCTTGACTCGAAAACTCAGAAAGAACGCTTCAGTGGCCAACTAAAATGTAAATAACGCACGACTAAAGGAGCAACAGGCCATATAGATTTTTTTTTTTTTCCCCCCCGCTTTCAACTTGAGCGGTGTTCCCAAAATCAGGAAGATAGGTAACCTATCAACTCTATTTATTTTTAAATTACTTGAAATCAATATACAGGTGTGTTTGTACGACTTACTGCTTATTTGACTTCTGAGTCTAATGACACAAATTTCCTTGCGGTGGAGCAGCGACACCTATTCAGGACTCCTGGTTGTAAAGCTTAAGGAAGTCAGAAGGCCAAAGCCTGCGTAGTACATCTTGCCAGTCCTCTGGTAGAATGACAGCAACTTCTACTTTAGAAATAGTCCCAGAAGTAACATAGAAGGCAAAGAACTTCAACTCCCTTCCTTCCGATACTGAAGCTATAAGCACCACACATTCCCTCTAATGAAGAGCAATAGAGAGCATGCATCTGAGAGACTGCCTTGTTTGCATTTGCTGGATGATCCATAAACACTATGCCTATTGAGCAGGCAAAGGAAACCCTGAAGTGTCGGTAGATGCAGTTTGGTTTCTTTGATTTTATGGCTACAATATGCTTTGCAGAGCATTTTTATTTTCAGTGCTGAAGAAACACTCAGCTATAAGTTACATGGCAAAAGAACTCAAGTCCTGGAAAACATGCATGCGTATTACTGCCTAGCTTATATTTCTGGGGTTGTTAACAGAACGCTCAACATCTTGCCGATGCAAGTAATTCTACATAATAGTTAAGACCAGAACAGAAAACCTCTGATGCCCCCAAAGTCTTTGCTGCAATCTGCCTTCACATATTTATCTCCTGACTTGCAGGCATCTCTGCTGCAGAGGTTTTAGGGATTTGCTCCTGCAACGCAGCAAAATGCTGCTCCCTGCGATTCCCCTCATCTGGAGAAGAGGTGCTATTACCGAGTTAATGGACAGTAGACACAACAGTTCCATCACCTTCAGTTACTGACTCTTTTTATCCACTTTGCCCTGTAATGAGGGACTCTGCTTGCTCACATTTACGTAATGGCAGCATCAGCTATCCCCTAATCCTGCAACACATTAAAATGGAAAGATAGATGCAGGAAAACATTAAAATGCCCTTATCACTTGGCTGCAGGGGTATAAACTTAAAATAAGAGACTGTTTTTCTGTTGAAAACAAGTAAATAAATACATTTAGTGAATTTTCTTCTTAATCCTTATGAGTGTTGAAAGGATGCTTTGATTATTACTGTAAACAATGAAACATTCCATTATATCTTACCTAGGTTAGATAGAAACAAATTCAATTCCTTCCTGTACATGTTTTTCCCAGGTGCATTAACACACTTCTTTACATTCAAGAACCAACTTTTATTACAAGCTGAGTGTGTAGGGAACAGGGAGATAGGGAAAGAAAACAGAATGAACGGAATGCTAATGAGAAAGAAAAAAACAACCCCAACAGCCAATCCCTTTAATTAGACAGACATCTACAATTTTAACTTCCAAGTTCTTAATCCTGTGGTTACTGAACTCACAAGACAGAAAACAGAAACAAAGCTCAAATAAACCCTGCAGGCTACTTTGCTAGAGGAAATGTGAAAATTAACCTCTTATCTCCTAAGATGAAAATGTGGTACAAAAGAATGACAAACCAGGGTCTATGAGAGCCAGAGCAATGAGGCCAGTGACAGCACCGTACAAACTTCAGAATGAAATCTTGAGAACAGAGCTAACGAATAGGAGGTATTTGCTCATACTGCAGCCCTTCCTGAATCAAGCAATACAATAAGAAAAATTACCATCTGCAACAAGTCTCGTTAACTTATTAATAACAATTGAACAGAAAGACAGTTTTTTGCAGGTTTCTAGTACTTAGTAAGATAAATCCTCATTTGTTGATAGGAATCTTTGTATGAAGGACAGAAATAAGTTTGTGTAGTAGCCTTGTTTTGAGGCAGCAAAAGCACATTGTGCAAGCACTTAATATTTAACCCAGAACAGAAGCTGAACACATACCCAGGGACTGGAACTTTTCTTAAAGCTAAAACAGTTACGCAGGAATGCAGGCTCACGGTTATTCAATATACGTAAGTCTACACTTCAGCTCAATATACTCTCTGCAAAGTTAGAGACAGCACTGGGAAAGAGAAAATCATGGCGTGGCTCATTTCTAATTGAGTACTTGTGTATGAGAATGAGCAGAAGAGAGGGCGCACATCCACACTAAAACACCCAGACACGTGTCTTGGGAGATGTGTCAGAGCTACTTCTTGATTGATCCCTCTGTCAACTGAAGTATTGAAGATCCTCCTTCAGCTCATTCAACAGCCTGAGTTTTTGAAGTAGATACTTTAAATTCTGTTCCCAAAGGTACACAAAGGTAGGGATTGTTATAATCACAGAATCAAGTTTTCAGACCTAATGATATTGCTCTACAGATAATTTCAGCGTTCTTGGTTTAGATGACTTGACCTAAAAGGTCATGAACATAACTCGTACCTTTTCCTCCCTCTTTTTTTAGTCTTCACTACAGAGTGCCGACTGAAAAGGAATATTTGAGAAGAGAATGCAAGTTACCTTGCAAGAGCAGAAGCAGCACCAACACCACTCACACCCTCTCACTGGTTTCCCTCCTAAAGTGGCAGAGGGACTGCCAGTTTAAAGAAACTCCTCACTCCAATAGCGCTGGAAACAGAAGGGAAAAACTCTCCACCAAAACCAAACCCTTCAGTAAAGGAGTTTTTTCTACATTCCCATTGCCACTCAGAAGCGGAATCTCTGATACCTCAAGGATGTATCAAAATAATACTTGTTGTTCATCTCTATGGCAAGAGCAACATTAATATAAAGCATTTTCCTAAGAAACAAAATTCTCTTTTTTCCATATAAAGCAGCTGGAGGTTTACTAGAGTTGCTGAGCCACCTGAAACCCTACTGTTCCACATCATCATCATTTTCTGCTACACATGCTTCCAGCCCACAACACAACGGTGACTCTGTAAATGTGCAGCCCACGCTGCTCAGTCTGTTACATGTCCCAACCCTGAAACAAACTGCCAGTGAACCCACTTATGGGAGCCTGAAGCAATATGTAAAGGATAATGTTACGATGACCTGTGAAGATGAATGAGCAAACCCCAGAGCTCTGAATGTCAATGCTTTATTGCTTTAAACTATATTTCATCCACTTAATTTAGATCTAAAACAGGTCCTTGGGACAGCTTTCAACCAAGAACGTACTTTAAGAAAAAAAGAACATAAAACATTTGCTGAAACACAATTGTAATTCTACACACCTAACATTCCCACATTTGCATTATTTTCTGCAAGCATTTACTTGTAGTACCAGCAACTGCAAAATTATGCACGTTTGTTGTTCAACTGAAACTACCTGACAGGGTCAAATGGTGCAGAGGCCAACCAGTCAACATTAAAACAACAGCTGCTCTATTGCACTATACTGCAGAAGTACTAATATAGTCTGCATTGCAAAGCAGCACGTGACACCAGAAAGACAAACGTGCCATTTTGAGCAGCAGAACTAACAAGGCCTTTTCTCTCACAAGTTGAATCTTATGCCCCTAAATCTTCCCACCACCACCAAAAAATAATAATCGACCAGAACCCTTACCTTCTTTAACATCTGGCACTACAGCCCCACTACCTCCTTTGCTACCTCCAGCCATAAAAAGCCCTGGAAGACTTTGCACTCTGCTTTCATGCCTCTCTCCAAGCAGCCCTGCTTTTCCAGCAGTCAGCCCCAACCCTCTGAACTCTCGCTTCCCCCACCTCCTCTGACTGTGGGGCTGAGCCAGTGGTAGCACCTGCAGCTCATTTGGAGATGAGGGCAAGCTGCTGAACTCAACTCAGCTCAGCTGAGCCCAGCTGGCAGCAGGCTTTCTGGCAGTGGGGTACCACTTTGGGGCTTTTTCCTCTGACCCAGCATCCAATTCCCACAAAGATTGTGGGAACTTCTATTTGTACCGTCTGCTCAGTGGGGCTAATTTTGTCCCACAGATTCAAAAAGACTTTGCAGGAACAAACCAGAGGCAGATGTGGACAAACAGCAGAAACAATACTACATAAGCTTCAGACTTTCAGGAGGAACCTTTGTAAAGGTGTCCACACCATGCCAGATCCCATTTATTTTTTGGTGGCTGTACTACTTTGCACTGCACTGAGCCCTGTGGATAATAATCTATCTTTTCATGACAAATTCCAGTGCTCCCATCATCTCAGAGCAGAAAGATCCAGAACTGAAACCAATGCTTACATGACATTTTTTCATGTCTGGATACAGGCCCACGCAAACTTCTGATCCCAGGATATATACTCTCTATATATTTAATATAACTGTATCTATTCTATGTCTATAGAACAGATATATAGAAAGATATCTATATCTGTAGAATATATCTATATATAACATATATCTATAATAAGAAATCTGTAATATATTATATACCTACAAGATAAGTTTCTGTTTGAGGGTTTGAGTTGTGGAATCTAAGCTACTGTTAATTAAAAAAGACACCACTCAAATTATGTTTTACTCTAGTCTTTTTATTTGTGTCCTCACACTGACTGCGTTTCACTCTTTAAATAGTCAGTTGCTTCAAGAACTCTAGGGAGAAGAAAAACATGTTACTGTTGAGGATATGCCTGCTCTCCTATTTAAGCTTTACGCTTTGCTTCCAACAGCCAAATAAGTAGCAGGAAAGTGGAAGGTTAAAAACTTCGCATTTCATCTCTGCCAAAACAGTAAAAGAAAAATGAGATTGCTGAATAGCTGACAATGACTGCAGATTCAACACAGCAGTGATCTGCCTATAAGCTGCAAAGGGCAAAACCAAGGCATCTGCTTAAAAGCTTATACCAACTGTGGGATAAAAAGAGTAAGGAAGCCACAATAAAACATAATTATTACAGGAGCTATAATTATGGCATTATTCTTTAGCATCTACAATGTTGTGCACATTAAACGTTGTACACTGTGAATATTTAATGACTATATGCTTACTCAGAACCCTTAATGTCCTTAAAATACAGGTATTTTTCATGTGTTAGAGAAGAAATTACACATAATTTTTGTCCTATGGGTCTGCAGTTGAAATAGATGGACAACATTCTGTCAGTCTTCTGCAAATTTGAATCGCAAAGCTTTGGAAACTGTGTATGTTTACAGCCACTGCACATCAATTTTCAGTACTTTTTGCAAAAATAATCCACCATCCTGACCTCAAGAAAACAAAATGTAACCTTTGAGGGGTCAATTGTGGCTTTGTTCTGTATTATCATCTATAAAAATTACTAATAAACAGCTATCTCCAATTACACTGGTTGTAGTAGGTCTCTAAGAAGTCTAAAAAACTTCAGATACATGCAAACATTCTTCAGTAGTAACAAGCAAAAGATATATTTCTGCAATAAGAAATAGCAACAAGCATGATTCACTAAGTGCCAACATAGCATAAAACATGGTAGTTTCTACTAAACTACTTTTCTATAAACCATGCAGCAAGCAACCATGTAAAGAAGACAGATTTTAGTATGCAATGTAGTATAACAGGGGCCAGACATATAGTTTTCACTGTGGTATAAAGATATAGGTGAAAAAATATTAGATTTTCCTCGTATGCATTGAGGCTTTAGTACAGTAAATTTTGGCAATGGATTTATTACATTCTGCGCATTGCATGCTTACCTGAATGGAGAGCACTACAACTTGATGTATCTGGTTTTTATACTAGAAAAGACTGACGTTTTAAAACAGCTTATTTAAATTTTTTGTCAACAGTTTGGGCTGTTGTAAGATTGCTAATGGTTTTGCTCAAAATTTGACTTTTCCCACCACAAACATTTAATCACTGCAAACTCAAAACAAGAAACAGCTTCCAAGACTGTTGGTCGGCTCGGGAGTCTTGAACATCTCACAAATTAGTTCCCTTTAGCAGCGAACTGATGATAACAGCAGTAACTGCTGATAACTCTTCTCAAAGTACAATTTTCCAGTTTTCCATCCCTTTCCTAGTAACTTCTGGCAGACCAGACTTTCTTAGAACTTACGAGGCAGTATGAAGAGCCTTGCAAAATTAAGATGCATGACATCTGCTGCTCCACTCACAGAGCCTGCTACCAAATCGCAAAAGGATTCAACACAATCCATTTCTGACATATATATATATCGGTTGTTAAATGACCTTTCTTTTTTATTTAGGAGATTAGAATTAGTTTCTTTGGTTGCTTATTGCAGTATTTTTCCAGGAATGCGAGGTAAGGTGACTGACATTTTATTGCCAGATTTCTTCTTCCCCTTGCTAAAAATAGGCATGACATTTCCTGGTGTTTTGCTTCCCAAGCTCACATTCTGCATTCATTCCCCGGGATAACTGCTAACAATTCCCAAATTGTTCAGTAGGCTCTCTACATAACCTAGATAAACTTCACCCAGCCAACTGATGAAGAAACATTTAAAGCATGACATCAAGTAAGAGAGATGGTCATATTTGTAATAAAGATGAAATATTGCTTGTTTTCAAAAGCACTGTGATGTTCTCACATTTTTTATTATTACTTATTTCCAATTTATTATCTCAGCAACACCGAACGCTCTACATTCTAGCTAGCTGGAGAGCACTTCTGATCCTCAGGATATGGTTTGTGGCCTTGAAAGGATATTGAGTTAAAAAGAAAATTAATATGAACTAAATTAATCCTCTCAATGCATGCCTTACTTTTTTAAACTGAAGCTAAATCATGTTCGACAATGCCTCCCTGTGCCTCCATGGCTTTTGTCTCTCTATGAGCAATACAGCTATGGGTGCTCTGAGCATTTGCTGCTTGCTCTTTGCTGCATTTGCTCACAGTTCTCCATCTGGATGACTCCAGTCATCCAACAGAAGTCCCGAGGTAAACCTCTGACACTGGGAGCTCCTGAGAAAGCAGTTTAGATGCTTGCTAGAGTAGCTGCTAAAAATAAGAGATTTCTTCATCCCATGCTTCATAACACTCCAGATCTGGACAGAGGGAAGGAAGAACATTAAAACCAGTGAGAGCTTTCCGCATGTCCTGGGTGATGCCAGCAGATCAGAACACACCAAGCCCCATGCCTGGAAGCCAGACTCTCTCTTTCCCTGCTCTAGAAAATGTGGGGAAGGAAGGAGAGATGTGAAGAGAATTTTTGATTGTTTTCTGCAGTTACGGTACAACAGGAGAACATGACAAAGAATGTGCCCCATAGCACTGCCTGGGGTCTCTTGACCATCAATTTCTTGCTCTCAAACTAAAAAAAGTCAGCTGATGTTCTCTTTTAGAGTTATGAAAACTGTTAAAACATTGATAAACCTCTTCTGTAGCTATATGCAGAAAAGAAAATCAGCAAAGAACAGCAGCATAGGAGTAACACAGCCCCCCCCAAACACCTGGGTAAGTTATATACTTAATACTAATGCAAATTCCACACACAGATAATTATTCAGTAGAATTACATAACTAATTAAACTAACTAAACATATACAAAGAGGCCATTTACTCAAGCCTAGTTGTTTGTAGAGTTTCTTCAAAGGACATTCAATAAAGTTTCAAGTACACTAGGGCCAAGAATGGGAATGCTTCTGTGTTAAGAGAAGGATGTTGAACATGGCATTGAAGAGCAACCTTATTTGCAGTCTCTCCATTTCCTGGTCAGCTCCGCTATCTGCGGTCACAAAAGTGGCATTTTGTTTGGTGGATAGGTATTTGAAACGCAATGAATGATTTAACATTTTCTAACAGCAGTATTTGTAGTATTTGAGGTTAGCCCAATACATGGCCTTCTACCACTTGATATTTAAAGGCTTGCACATAATTGTGGAATATTTTGCATATTACTTGGTAATGTGTGTACTGTTCATAAAATATGTATTACCTGGTACAGTATGTGTACCATTCATAAAAGCTTAACAGCTCTAAGCATTACCTCAAGAAGTACAAGAATTGTACTACATATTTGTGCATTTATGAGCACATATATACTATCCCTGTAAATATATTTGTAAATGAAAAGGAAATAGAATGGAAAAAGGATTTTTCTAATCATGCCTTTGACAAAATAATGGCATCATTATCCTTCCCACAACACGTAACTGTAGAATATTGCACTTTCAATTATATATCTTCACTGTTTGTTTCTGTAAAACATTTTCTTATACCTGACCGAATTGCATAAACGTTATTTTAGAACTCTAAAAAATCTGCTAATTCAAGAATGTAGTGCTCCAAAAATATCTCTGTTATCAGGGTTTTCCAGGAAGTAGATGTAGAAAGGGAGAACTATTTCTTAGATTATGCAGTATACTGATACGGAATCCATTTGATTAAAAATATAGAAAAACTATATTTTTCACCAAGCCATACATTTGATTTGTCTCCTTTCCCCAACTTTGAAACTAACAGCTCCAACCTGTTGCTTCATTCCAGCCTCTTTTATGCCTCCAAGTCTAATGGAAAAAAATCACCTAAAATATCCCATTTGTCACTATGCAGCATACCATTGTCGCTCAGAACTTCAAAGCATCGGGACAGACCAAACTGGGATCCTTCTTTTTCAAAAGCACTGGCGCCGTGAGATAAGAAAATCTTCATTAGCTGCTTGCTTTATGGAGACGATGAATCAATTAAGCAATTCTAAATCCACGCAATGAAGGGCAATAATATGAACGTATACACTAGATAACCAGCAGTTGTAAACCTTGTAAAACTTTCCACGGTTTCGATACTGCTGATGTTAGAATCGGTTGTAAGCTAACGTCTCGTTTACTGCAGTCTTTGCAGTTTGACTTTTATTGAACAGCAATGTGTAGGGCCATAATCCAGACCACTTGTTTTGTCCTTCTAGATGTTTTCAAAAAGAAGGATTTGGATGACTGTTTTTTATTTTCAATGAAATATTTCACAGATGAGAAAAATTCAAATTATGTATGGTAAACATTTGCATTCCATAGAAAGCATCTCACGTGATAAGACCGTTCTTAGTTTTCATAAGTGGAAGCATTCCAATTCACTTTCTGATGTTAGCAATTGAGCTGCTGAAAAGATAGTACTCAAAGATTCTTACTGTGGGAAATAAATTTAAACAGTTCATTTTCTGGAAGGGTTTGAATAAGTAGTTTTCTTATGTATTTATTCTTTAAAATTACTTAGCTTAATACAGTCAATGCCACTGTTCTGTTATTCCCCTTTTAAATTTATTTTTAGCACCAATATACAAACAAAGTGTTTTGACTATAAAAACCACAGGCTGGTTTAACCTGGAATTAAGAAAATGCGATGTTAGCGGGGCAAACTGGAAGATATTATTTTTAAGTCAGACACGTAAAATAGGCAGAAGAAAACCAGGTTGCATTAGAAAAGCTTAAATTTAGATATGGTACTGCATTTCTCAGTAGCATTTTGCAATACATATTACTTTTAATAAATACAACAGTATGGTGGAATTACTAGAAATCTGAAGGTAAACTAGTGGCTCCATCCAAAGCTGACTATGTGTAATACTGCAGAAATTATTCTACTTGACGAGAGTGAAGCCCCATCTAGAAAAAATTACACTTTGCAAACTATTACTCCTTATTAAAGGTAGTGATTTCAGTTAGAAAACCCAAGGTCAAAGTATTCTTGCATACCTCCTGAAACCACTATATCACCAATGCACAAAGGGGCCATCACTGGGAATTTTCCATGAGAAAGGAGTTAACCTATTTGCTATGAAGTATTACAGGGAAAGCTCACCTAAGTCTGATATTAAAAGTTCTTCTGGAACAACAATAGAAGACAGAAAGTCTCTTTTATTTTTCTAATATGGAAGAATAATTGTTTTGTTTCTGAATTCTGAGCCTGAATTTAGCGTCTAACAAAGTTATAATTATACTCACAATTGGAGTGAGCAAATGTATGATTAATGTTTTGGGCTTTTTTGCTGCCTTCTATTATGCATACAAGCTGACAGCAATATGTATATGTATGCAGTCTATATGTGACTGTATGAATTAATCTAATCCCTCGATGAAAACAGAAACAAAAATGATAAATTGCAATACATTTCTTGTCAAGCAGGGCAAATACCAATTGCATCTTCTATGATTAAAGCCAAATTTTGGTTCTCCTAACTGATATTGCCCCAGCTTCATTTGACCACTCGATACACAAGCAAAATTCAGAAGATTCAAAGAATTGCATAAATAGATTGAAAGTGTGACACGCATATGAGCAGACCATTTCATATTCTCTTTATAAATATCAATTTTCCCAGGACAAGTCCTAATGTCTCCATTACACTTTCTTTCTTTGCTTTCTCTGCTTCAACCTTTATACTTTTTCAGAAGAAGTTCTGAGGATTTTTTTAAAAGTTGAAATGATCACTGCAAATGTGGATTACAGGAGTACAGAACAATCACACTTTCTGCATGGCATTAAACAGGCCTGCAGCTACATGCAAACATCTCTGTGTTTCTCTCTCAGCCTATAAACACATCCAAACATTCCCAAAATCTCTGCCCAGTATTTTCTTTTTAAAAATTAGTATTGCAAACATACAACATGTCATATAGAACTTGGTTTCCGATAGCAAAATGGAAGTTGTAGCTATATATGAAAAATGGAGAACTAATTAATGAGGATTCAAATAGGCTTTAAAATGCAAATACTACAAGTTGGAAATTCTGTGAAAGTTGTCCTGCAAAAGG
>WAAD01027502.1:4331-15548 GCA_013389945.1 Fregata magnificens | reverse complement strand
ATTATATGTACAAAAACTTGCCATGGTATTCTTAAAATTTAGGAACAATTTTTTAGGAAGACTTAAAAACAGGAATAACCAAGACAAGAACAAACAATGAACATGCTGCAAGTGTGAACAGACTCTGACTGCATTCCTGTCACAGTACTCTTAAGATTTGCAGAAAGAGAAAAGAATGAAGATATTTTTGGTTTTTTACCAAACAGGCTTTATTTAAAACATTGGAGTCCCTCTGTCATATTATGTTCTCTGTTCCTCTTGCCTATCACCCTATTATCACTTATTATCACACAATTGTATATGTAAAATATAATTAAGGTATTTTAATGAGATCCTAGCAATAGAAAATTTGGGTATACTACTGAAGCAATATGAAGAGTCAAAATAAGGCCATCAGAGCTATCAGAAAGTAGGTAAGATGCTGAAGAACTAGCTGTCACACAGACATGAAGTCTAATTCTCCTTTTAATTACACTGTTGTGAACCTGTGATGTTGCAAGAATGAAACTGATAAAGAATGTATCCTGTAGCCTGTGGTACCCAAGACTGAAACTCTGCAGAGAGAGAAAGGAAAGCAGGACAAAGGTGAAAAGAAAAGAGGAACTCTGCTTATTTTTCTTTCTACAGGAAGGAGGAAAGTAAAATGGAAAAAATAAAGAAAAGAAAAAAAAGGACAGAAAAATCCTTTTCTCCAACAGATACTGTGAATAACAGAAAAGACGGGACTGTTCACCTGAGGTGTTAGAGCCATTTTACTGAAGAAGTCACAATCCAGAGAAAGGGAAGAGAAGACAGTAGCATATATTTCTATACCATCCAAGGACAGCAAATAAAGCAGGCAGATCAAAAATATTAACGTGAGTATTAAAAAGCTGTATGCATTCATTTTGTAATTTCTTGAATTTAAACTCTTAAGTTTCTGTTTTCCAAGTGACAAACCCTAGAAGTCCACAAAATAGTGACTTTTCAGGTGAACTTTTGGAGACAAGTTTTCATTCATATCATTCCTTCATTGACTCTTTGTAAAAAGTCACATCACAAAATGCATGGCCTGAACCTTGAAAATAGGAAAACAGAGTGATAATGCAATGAGAAAGTAAGGAAGTTTCTCCATACTATATCTCTTGTACATAAGGATTAAGAGCCATGGCTCATAGGTAAACAAATATTTCTTTTCCCAACTTATGCTGGCATAAAAAAAAAGAAGCAGAAAGAGCACAGGACAGATACCACTAGGCCAGCGCACCAGAACAGCCAATTATTTTGTACCTTTGCAGACAGAGGGAGNGGGAAGACAATAAAATTGTGCTGTTTCATTTCTATATGTATTTCTGGAAAATTGCCATAAATGTATGGATACTGATTTTTTTTTAATGAATCTGCCACATGCTTGATTCCATTGACCCAAGCAAGCAGTCTTTTGAACCCATGTATTTTCATGTCACTAAGTGAGGAGCTTGAAAAGAGTAACACAACGGTAAAGTGTCGGAGGTACCTGTCTGCAAATTTTGGAATTGAATGTATTGCCTGTTACAGCTGGCTCCCGATTAGGAAGTTTCTTTCAGAACAATAAAAATTAAATTACTGTTTGTTTCTTTAAGAGAAAAGTTATACTGTACATACATATGCCCTTAAGCCCACACTCACCAACCATCTATCTCAGTCATAAATATCAAGGCTTTGTTGTTTCGAGATGCTGCAGTGAGAATTAGATAAATACCACACTCCTCCAGAAGAGCGTAAGCTCTGCTTACTCGCATGTTGTTCACATACAAATCTATGTTGAGTAGGTTTAGGCTGAACTACGGAGCAAATCTGCAAGGGGACCCTTCCAGAGTCTCAGCACACATTTAGGATTGACAAGTCAGGCATCAATAAGGCCAAGCATATCACAATCCAGGCCAGTAACGTCAAACAGAGAGCTTCCTGCCTACAGTGAATTTAAGAGCCAATGATTTGAACAAAATCACATCTAATTAAGCCTCCTGTTGGGCTAGTAGGTCTAAACATAGCCTACATTTGGGAGATGTGAACTTTAACCCAAAAAAAAAGAAAAAAAAGGGGCAGGGAGGGGGGCAAAAAGTCTGTTTACCACAGACATGTGACTTTAATAACTATCCACCAGGAATAAACTTTGAACTTGGTACAAATGCTACATGCACATGGTGTTTAGATGGCCACCTCAGAAAATCCTGCCTCACTTAACAATAATACACTGTTAAACTCAGTGATTAGCTCATAAAGACAGACGTGTTAAGGTTTCTTTTGCATTCAATTATTGTATTGCTATTGTCTTGCTAAAATACTACTTTATTCAAAGTAAAAAGACAGAATGTATATCGATACTTATTTTAATTCGTCTTTTCTACTTGTTTTCTTCGTCAATGCTGCCACCTTCTGATAGTCAGAAGTTTCTCCAAGCGTCTCAAGTTCAGTGTTTAGGTTGCAGCACTGTGGACAACTTCATAATTGCAGTCTTTGAGGCCTTCAGACTCAGGAACCCTCTCTCCCCTCCCCAGTCATGTCTATTTCCATGGGGTTTTTACATATGGACAGAAGAGAGCATTTGCAGGATATAAATTTGTAACACAGCAAATGTTTATGAGACCAAACCTGAAAGATGCCAGGGTTGACATTTGTTCATCAGTCTGGTTCTAGACTGCCCACGCTCCCATGTCACTGAAGCCGATGAGAACTTTTGGAAGTTGCTGGAAACTACGCTTTCTGTCTTTTTGCCCTCTCTCCTGGAAAGAGTCCATAGAAAGTCCTTGGTTTTGTCAGTTTTAGTCCCTATTTACTGTTTCGGGGCCATAACATAATTTCCCAGTCTAAGTTCCTGGGTCTGTCTAAACTGTTGTTGAGCCTTTTCGGTTTAGTCAACTGTTGATCTGTTCTATCTGTCAAGGTCAAGGCTACCTAGGGAAAGGCAATGGTTCATACAGACGGAATTATTCCCTTGAAGGATATTAAATACTGACCTACAACCTTGAACTGAACTCTCCTCACTAGGAAAGCTGCCAATTTAATATGCTCTCATATCCTTAAAGATTTTCAGCAGAACTCACTTCATTTGATAAATTCACAGGCATTGACATCAGTTTGGGGAAAAAATAAAAATAAAAAAAAGGTGGCTCACAATTTAATAGAACTCCAAAAATCCAGTTTCATGGAGCTTTTATCCTGCTGAACATAAACAAGTACAATGTTTCGATGGTAAAAAGAATAGCAGTATTTGATTAAAAATATCTCTCATCAGTGTTAAAAGACACGTCTACATCCAAAGCATAAAAACAAACTTCAGGGCCAATGGTCTGTCACAGCATCTGATGCAGGCTCCCACAACCAAATGCAAGAACAGGCCATATACATGTAAAGCAAGCACAAATTTTAAGCTTAGCAGAGAGAGAGCACAGACAAAGAAATCATAGAAACTGTAAGATGATCTTACCCTAAATGCTTTTACTAGAATAAGAACCTATACATAACTTTCTTATATCACAGTTAAATGCCCCAGCCTCTTGTCTACTGAAATAGAATCAGTCATTCTCTCTTTTTCACTCAGGGGCCTAATGAATGTTTAATGCAAAGTGGAGCTGCTCTGATCTGACTCCAGAGCAGACAGATATTTTAACCTGCAGTCTCTCATACCCCAGGCAAGTAGCCTGATCACTAAACCATTGGTAAACAGGCTGCCCATGTGCCTCCCTGCATTGAGGATAGGCATCAATGAGTGTTGGCCTCCAAGTGAAAAAGGTAGAAGAACTCTCACTTTGTGAATAGTGGCAAGATTCAAGTAACAAAATGCCCAGTCTTGTCAGAATTTGACATTTCTAGGCATAGCCAAAAGTGAAAATGTACATGACACGGGGACTTTGTTGACAGAAATCTAGGCAGTCCTGGGATTAGCCAGTTTATTCTTGTACCTGGATTTTGGACTAAGGTGCCCAACTTAACAGTAGCAAAACTAACATGTAAAACATACCATTTGCAGAACCAGAAGCAGCATAGCTCTTCCCAATGGCACTGCACCAAAGGAAGGACTGCTGAAAGGAATTCCTTTTAGTTTAGTTCTTTCAATTTTGTTTCATTTTATTGTTGAGAATATGTTCACAGGGGGCTCAGCAGTATAATGTGGTCCACATGTCTTTAGGCTTGCATATGCAGCTATAATGCACAACAATATGATAGCGTGTAACTGGTTGAACATCTGCTACTCTGATGAATTATTTTAACAACCCAATAGAACAGTGCACTCCATTGGCTTTTAAGTGCTTTACGAGATCTCTAGGAAAAGAGGTTACTCACACAGCTGATTATTCATTAGAGCCAAAAATGCTAGGTTGTATTTCATTAAAAAAAAAATCTCAAAGTTTAGCAAGTTGAAAATACCAGATAAGCTTTTAATACCATACACTGAAAGTGGTTTGTGACACAGAAATCATCTTAGTTGAGTACATCTCAATACTCACTGATTATTTTTACAGGAAATCTTCTGGAAGAACCACAACTCCACATGAACAGCCTATCAGTCGTGCCAGCTGGCTCATCATATTGACAAATGAAAAATAAAACATCTATAGATTTTTAGGTCATTTTAAGACACAGTCTGAGTGCAAACCTGTGTTTGCTGCATAACGAAAATTTCTCTGATAGAGAATGCAGGTGCAGAGTCAGCTGCTAGAAATGTTTATACTGTAATGAGTTTCCAAGATTAGTAATATTCCTTGCAGAAATTAGCAGTAATACTGTTTTTAAGAAGTTTCCACAGAAGTTTTTTGAACTGTCTGCATAACAGCCAATAGCATAATTTAACTCTGGGGACTTGAATTAGTGCCCAAATTCTTTATTCCACTCATTTTAAAGTTATTTACAAAGGGCAGATTCCACTCGAGTAAAGCCTTTCCCTTTAAACAGGTTCAGAGAAATAAGCTGGAATACTCCCAAATAAAGGTATTCTGTCACTTGAATAACAATTACAGATAGAATAGAATAGTTCCAGACCCAAAAGAAGAAGAAAAGTAAATGTATCATCTTATGGGGCCAGTAGTGTGTTTAAAAAAAAAAAAAAAAAAAAGAGGCATGTACAGCATGTTCATTGAATGCCATGGCATATAAAAAAAAAAAAAAAAGCCTGAGCCACAGATGTCAATGACTACTGAATTAGGTCTAAAATATGTCAAGTGAAGCAAAGCCAAAAGCTGCCGCTCTCATTCTTGAGAACAGTCTCCTCAAATTTCCTTAACAAAAGATTTTTAATGTTATGTCAGTATTTTTGACACCTCCACTTGCATTATTCTTTTAAGATTTATGCTTTTAATTATCAAATATAATACATATAGTTGAAGTGTACAGTGATGCAGTAAAATAGTGAGCTGTAATACTATATAAGGTTACACAAACCTATTGGAAAATACATGTATTTACTTCTTTAAGAGTATTTAAAATGTAAAATTATTTTTTTGTGTCCTCTAAAACTTTTTTTTGGAGGACACATTTCTTCACATTTCTTTTGCTTCAAGTAAAAGATAATAATTTCCAAAAGATCTTTATAAGAATTGGAGTTGACTGAAATAGCTTTAGGAGAGGGATGAATAAACCTGACAGCTAGGCAGTGAACCTAAATATTGCTGCTTTAGAAAAGGGGTTAGGGTTTTCCAAGCCTTACATATTTGATTTATCTTTTCATACCTAACCATATGTAGGGAGAAAAAGGATTGTGCAGAAATGGGATTTTATATGTGGGGAAAAAAATGGTGTGCAATTCAGAAAACTGAAGGAGGAGGAAACTAACATAAACAGACATGGCAAGTAGTGAAAATCCATCTTGTATCAGTGCAATGGTGATATCAACTCTTGAGTGTGGATTACGAGCTCTCCCTCATGCTGGTCAGTAGCATCTCACAGAAGGGAAACCCACCAGAGTATCTGTGTGAATAACTGCTCATTGCTGCAAGGCAATCACAAGGCAGCACTAAAAAGAAGTCACCCTGAAAAGCCTGCTGTACTGGGAAATGTATTCATACCTAGCTCCTTATGCTTCATCTCCCTTCGAGCAACATATTTTGGGACATCTCCATTAGAAATAGTGTATGGTTGCACAACCTGTTGCTGAGTTGTAAGGTAAGTCTGCACATGTAAGTGAAAATGTAGATACAACAAAGGTAAAAGTATTTGAGGTAATTTTAATCTATATAATATACGTACCACTAGCAACCAGAGTACACCCCAAGAGCCAGGCTATCTTCTCTAGGATAACTCATACCTGTGAACTTGTGTATTTACCTGAACTATCCATGGTAAAGCCATCACACATAAGCCTGTCTGCTTTACATTCATTCACACAATCATTTGTTTCTGTGATCTGATCTACTGGAAGAATTTAGCAATGCACATTTGCCATGTGGATGCAGAGGAACCACAGGGCAATTCGAGCTGAGCAGTCCAACTGCATCTCCCTCACCTGTAAAACAGTACTTAAATCAGGAAGACAGGAAGCAGTCTGCAAAACATTACCCTAATTTCTGAGTTCTCTGATCAAGAATGGACCTGCGAATGCTTCCTTGTGCTCACACGAGGGAACCTTTCAGTCTATTTCTGTAACCTTTGTGATTATGAAGAAAAATCTTCCAGATGCTCAGATGACGTAGCGTCTTCTACCTGAAACTGCGGGTAGCAAGGCAGCAGGCACACAGAATCAGCAGTAGTAACCCAGATGTATCAAGTGCCCCTGTTGTCTCAATGGAATTGCCATTTATTGAAACCAGTACCGCCCTCACTTCATTTGAAGTATAACAGAAGAAAGTTCTTCTGAAGGGCAAATAGAGAGTAAAAAATATAGTAGAAGATAAACATGAAAATCTGAGCAAGAGGAAGTGACTGGAAGGTGAGGAAAGGAATATTTGTACAAACAATTTTCTGAAAATGCTTCTGGATCAGCAAGTACAGAAGAACTGCATTGCCACTAGATGTACAGGCAGTAAAAAAAAAAAAAAAAAAGAGATCCTTCCAACCCTTAAATAAGTCTACCATTATTTTGCCTTTGCCTCTCCTCTCAACCCTTCTGTTGTGTTGGCTTCTGCTGTATCCAAGTAACAATCTCTGATCTCACTCTTAGCCTGTTTTTTTCCTCAACAACTATTTGTTCATTTCAAACCTTATGCTGCTCCCCAAATTGGTTGTTTCAGCTGTTTGCTAAACCTCTGGAAACAGAAAAGCAACAGTCCTGTTACCAGGCAACAGCCAGTTTCTGCTACGCGTGGTTGTGACGAGGTGAAGTCCTGCTGCCACTGCTACTCTGGCTCCGTGGGGTTCGCTCGACAGCACCTGAAGCTGACAGGCAGCAGTTAGTCTCTGTACTTTGCTCTGATAGCTGTTTTATAATTAAAATAGGTAATATCAACTTTCTGCAGCCTGACTTCTGAGCAAAATGTACAGCAGTAGCAGGCCAAAAAAAGCACTTAAGTGGAGTTTTAGTAAGGTTATTAGATTAACCAGGATTGCGTGAATAAAGTAGTATATCTGAATAAAATCACATCCTTCAGCATGCAAACTTTGCTTTGGGCATCACAAATAAACCATTTGTTCTTTTCACTTTTTTGTTTTGGTTTGGTTTGGGGTTTTTTGGTTGTTTTGGTTTGGTTTTTAGGCCAGGTACCTTGTTCACTTCTTGTTCAATGGAGCCTAGCAGATAAGGCTGGACAGGCTGCAGTCTACCCAGATGGGGAGTTCATGGTGGGTTTCCCCATGTCTTGTGCACAGCCAGCCTAGCCCCAGAACTTCTCAAGCCTCCAGCAGTGCCTGTGAAAGTGAAATTCAGCCCATTCTCCATTCTTCTGTGTGAACAGAACTAAATGTTTAATATTTTTGTGAAATCATAAAACACGGGATCCAGAGCACCAGTCATAGAAAACTTTTACCTTCCTCTAAAATGCTTTATCCAGTCTGTACAGGCTTAGCAAGATGAAGGGAATGTCTGTGCTGATATAATTGTACAGGCTGTAGGTATGTCTGAGCCCACTGTAAACTACCAACACCATAGCAGCAGTTTCAGCACAGCAGTCTCAAGCTCCAGCACAGGCTAATTTATCCAGTTTCTCAGGCACCGCAGTAAAGGCAAGCCCTAACAATCCCAAATGACATTGCATATCTTGAATTCCTGCATGCAAAACTCTTCACAATCTGAAAATATCTCACTGCTCACAGAGATGATAACATACCTTGCAGCATAGAAACAAGACTTCACCCTTTAGTTAAATCATTCCCTTCCTTCATACCACTTTGTATAAATTGCACCAGATAGATTCAGCCTGTTCCTGAACATAGGCTGCAAATACTAATCAGACCTCCAAAGAGGCCTTCAGGATGATTGACAGGGAAGCCCTTAATAAAGGCTTTCTGGTTTTGGCAGGCAAGCAGGAGAGCAAGCAAGAAAGGAAGCAGTTTGAGTTACTTGAAATGCTGAGGTGGAGGCGTTTGAGAAACTGTGAAAAGAGAGGTGTTTGATGAGCCCTGAGCAGAGAGCAGCTGCAGAAATTCTGATGGGCCTGCTGAAATGGCCATAGAGTAAGTGGTTGTTAAGTCTTGATTTTCCATTCTTGCCATTGGCAGAGGGGAGAGAGATAGAGTACAGTCAGCAAAATACAGATGAGCAGAACCATCCTAATTTTCAGTTTCCTGTGAAACAAGGAGCCTGGAGACCTCCCTGCATTTTACAGGTCATGTCTGAAATCCTTGCTTTGTCAAGGTCTTGGAGACGGATACTGTTTTCAGAGCTCTCACTGAATTCTGTGGTAGATTTCTAAAGATGTGAGAGGAAGAGAATTTATAGTTTTGCTTCCTCATGCTGCAAATAGTGGAAAGGCTGGTGAAAAGACTATGAGCATCTCATAACAGTACCAAGGCAATAAGGCACTGAAAAGTCACTGAAGAATTGTCCATGAGGAAGCAAAGAAATGCTCATAGCATCAGGTGTCCTGAAGAGTTTCTGAAGAAAGACTTATATTACAGAACAGCCTAAGTCATTACTCCAGGCCAAGAGGATTTGGAACATGTCATCTTGATTGAGTAATCCACAGCAAATGGAAAGGCCCAAGATCTTCCCTCTAGTTTTAGCAATGGGAACTAAAAGCATTCGATAACAATGTGCCATAGATAAACAAGCAGAGAGAAGATGTGGGAAAGTATAGGGAAAGATGCTGGCACTATGTTTCACCAGTTTTCGTAACAATGAAACTCTTACTCTGATGTATTCCTAAAACGTTATTCAAGTTCTGACTTAATTAGATCTCCTGATCAGCACTATTACTGTGTAGCATGAGGATTAGAACCTGATTCTGTGGCAATAACCTCAAGTGTGCTTTCAGAACTCTCTCTTATTCCAGTGCTTACATTGACCCCAGTTTTGCAGTATTAGTTAGCTGTGACACTGAGTGACCACGTACATTTCTCTCTGGCAGGGCAGTTTGTCTACTTTGTGCAACGCCAACAGACACTACTTTGCTTAATCAGCCTAGGAGTGGAAATAAGTGATGTTTAACAAGTGAAGGTTTATTCAGACTTAATTGGCAAAAACAGATGGAATTTTATTTTCTCACAACGATTATGAGCTGGGAATAGCTAAATTGTTGCTATGGAAGTGGAAAGGTACAACAACAAAATAACATACAAGTCTAACAGTCTTCAGGCTGAAACATAAAAATATGGCTTCATATACAGATTCACCACAAATGACACATTGTAGTAAATCATAGGATGATTACATCTAATTATATAATGAGAATAGGTTACTGTAGCTATACAACTGTGTTTGTGGTTTTTCCCTGACTTGGTTCCATTCTGCAAGACAACAATGGCAGGGTATGCATGACACAGCATTCATATCCCATGTACAAGACATGAGACTACTGCTAAATTTATGTTATTAGTAACCAGTCAAGTTTTTCCTCAAACTTAACTCCTCATATAATACACACTGACCCAAAAAGACTAGCCTCCAGCCCGTGGAATTTTGCTACCAACTTCACGGGGATTTTGCCTGAAAGAAATAATAATTTCTTTCACCAGATTGAAAGTCTGAGGTGCAGAGGGCAAAAAAACTCATTGAAAATTCAACAGATGCATCGCTTTTAGAGACAATCAAATTAGCCCAGATAACCTCTGTTTGCCCTCCTTTATGACCTAGTTTAATGAAATTGTGAGTAAAACTTCACATTAAAATGTCACAGAAAAAATACAGATGTAGTCAATGTCTGGGACTTTAGGGGGGAGAGGCTATGGTGTTATCTTAGAGGATATATCTTACTGGTACAAAAGGTGAATCTCTTCTTATTTTGACTAATTTATTTTGAACTTGATATTAAGATCTGTTTGGGGATAGAAAGTTTCAGCTGGTATCTAAACTGGCTAAAACAGTATTTACATTTTTGCAGTAGTATACAATGGAATCATTATTAAGAGATGAGTCACAGCTTGGAATCCCTTTATCACTTTAAAAATATACATTTTGACTGACATTTCTAAATGCTGACTTTAGCTAATAAGGGAAGTAAAAGAAGTGATTAAGAATCTAACACTAACTTTATTGATACAGGTTTCCTCTTGAAACATCACTTGTTAGCTAAGATTTGCCAAGCACCATGGATCACACAATTCCAAGAAATTCTGAAATATGGACAATATTCTTGAAAAAACTTAATCAAATTCCCAAACTTTATGTTAATCCAATTTGTTCTGCATGCCTAGGAATTTTTCAGCTGAAAATTATTCTTCTCTTAAGAATAATTTCTCCTTTGGAAAAAAAAAAAAAAAAAAAAAANCTTTGTAGGCTGCTTAACAGAAAAAAAAAAAGAAAACAAAACAAAACCAAAAATACCTGCAAGCTCCAAACCCCCAAAACCCAACAAGGGGTGGGGGAGAAATCCCTGTTTGAGTGTTGGTATTAGAGGAATGGGTCTTCTCATCCACTCCTATTCCCAATCCTCTGCCAAAATTTTCACACTTTATAGCATAATTCAAGTAAGAATATTATTTAATATAATAAAACTTGTGTTATCTTACATAATATGTGATATTCTTATTCTTATATATAAACATGTGTATATATAAGAATAAATGTATTCTTATATATATAATTTTACACATAAATAACAAAATATATTATCTACATAAATAATATAAATATTATTTAATACTTATTAAATACTCCGGTTTCATTCATAA
>WAAD01027476.1:56543-86623 GCA_013389945.1 Fregata magnificens | reverse complement strand
TGCCCTCAGAAATCTTTAACATTTCATGGTCCTAGAACACAGTCCTCTACAGAACGCTAAAGACATATCTCCAGAAGTGTGTGACTTTTCAAAATCTTTGTGCTTCTCCTACTCTTTTACTCAGATTTAGACTTTTGATTCTTACTTTGTTTTTTTTTCCGGTTCTATCTAATATGAGGAGGAAGACACCCTGCGCATCTAAGACACACATTCTTTTAAAAGGAGTCTCCTGTCAGGTTTATATAATTCCTCATTAATAACAACAGTGTCATTTAAATGTAAAAATCCACTTTGCTCTGTATAATAGCTGTCCATTTATTCATAAGATCTCTGTTTGACTGAATGAAAAACTGCATTTAATGACATTCCATTATGATCCCGTTGACAGGTGCAATATTTTTTCATGTCATTTCCTATTGACTTTGCAGCAAAATATAGATACAAAATATAGAAGTGAAGGCAACCAAACCTTAAATTCAGAACAGAATTTTCTGCCTGACAGACACATGTAGCAATTCCCCAATACCAAACAGAAAGAATAACCCATATGCAGACTCCTCACATCATTGCAACTGATTAAATGTATTGTCAGCCTGATTCTGGCAAGTCCTTCCTGTGTAGATTTCCTAAGTCAAATGTTCCTTGTATATCCTATGTCAGCCTTTAGATTTTGAACACAGAGAAAATATTTTAGAGTATACTTTTGGTTTAGGAATCTGCATAATAACCACAGACACTGTAGCGAGCTGTGAAGCCTGTTTTTAGTCAACAAGGCACTGTGCNTAGATTTCCTAAGTCAAATGTTCCTTGTATATCCTATGTCAGCCTTTAGATTTTGAACACAGAGAAAATATTTTAGAGTATACTTTTGGTTTAGGAATCTGCATAATAACCACAGACACTGTAGCGAGCTGTGAAGCCTGTTTTTAGTCAACAAGGCACTGTGCATAGGGTTTTACATGCTTTTCATCTCTGCAGGAAGGAAGCTTCAGGTGCTAACTCTCTTTGAGAGGATTTCCATTTTCCTGGGTTCCTACTTTTCCTTTCTGCTTTTCTTTCTAGACACGTCAAAGGTATGAATTATGCTTCACATTTCTGAAATGTGCTTTCTTGTAGCATTTAAATTCTGATTAAAGTTACTGATTAGCTACACTTAAGAGAAATGCAAAAGACCTCAATGTCAGTATTTGGAGGAGAGGGGAGGCTCCCATGGTAGGATGCTGCAGTACAGTGATTTTATATTTTCTAGGAATTCTCACACAAGTCACATAAAATATGATTCTTATTCATATGTGCTTTTTTAGAGAGTTATAGGTGTCAAACACACAGCAAAGTGAAATTCTGAAAACAGCATCTGATGGATGAGTGAAAAACTAATGTTGAAGAAATAATATCAGAGTTCTTATTTAAAAAAAGTTCAACACATCGCATAAAAAATCCACAAGCTTGAAGGCAAGGGCAGCCCATCCTCAGTCAGGGAATCTATTCATCATAATTCACATTAGCTGTTGTGGCAGCTGATAAGAGAAAGACAAAAAAAAAGTTTCACAGTTCAAAGCAAAATATGTGATTTTTATATACATACATATGTCATCATGTGCAGAACTCTAGCCAGATTTTTATTTGTATGAAAAAAATCGATAAAACTCTGAGATCAATTACTTCATACAAACTCTAATTAACTATTATTACTTTTCTAGTCACAGCACAAGAGAAAACTTGATTATTTATCCCAAATCCCAACTAAGCCCAAGGTGAAACAAAGAACTGCTGCATGAAGTCTTGTTTAATAATCTGTACACTAATTTTGGAGAAGCTATTACTGTTTGAAAGTGCCCTTATTTTTTAATGCTAGGAATTAGCCAAACTCTGAGCTTATTCTTTCACTGCAGGCATGGAAAGTATAGCTGTAAGGTAGTTAGTAGAGTGTCTTGGCATTATTTTGAAGCACAAATATTTATCTTCATTTTTTCTCTCCCCTTCTTGTCTCATTCTCTTTACACCTTATGGACCAATATCAAAGGCAAATAAGTCTTTCATTCTCCACAAGTTCAGCACCAGCAGTTTAATCGAGAACTACCTTTTGGTCAGTATTCAAAGCATAGCTTCACGAGGAATAGCAATGTTTTCATATGAATGGCTCCCCAGTTCCGTAGTAAGCAACCAGTGAGCACCACGACAATGCTCAAACATTGCAATATTGTTATTGTGCTATAAACACTTACTTGTGAGTTCTCTAAATGCTCCATTTTGTACTTCTAAATATTCAATAATGATATCCAGAAAGTACATACTTTCTGCTCCTCTCTGCACTTTTGCAGTTTACCTAAATACACCGTACTATGAAGTTGTATTACCTACCACAGTTCTTTGTTCATTATACAAATACATCTCTACTAGATTGTTGAAACTGTCATATGAATAAGAAAGAACCTCAGTCTTAATAGTCACAAAACATTATTTGGAAACCTTAGACCTTAGAGGTAATTTTGCCAAAATGTAAGTTCAGTTTTTCTGGTTTCATTTGGCAAAGAAAAGAATGTGTGAGAAAATGTGTAGTACAGTGCATATTGCCTATTATCTGCATATGCATGATAATTGAGCTAGCCATATTTAACTCAGTTTCTTAGGCACGGAGTATTTAAAAATACTAATAAAGCAGAATTCTGTCTCCCGGTGCATGCGTTATGCTGTTCAAACTAGTTGAGTGACAGCTGATATTATTAACAGTAAATTATCAAGTCTTTTTCAGATAGCAAAAGACTTTGCTAGATACATGGTAACCAAATAAGGTTAATTTTCACTCCTTCAGCAGTTGTTAAAAAAATATTAAAAATCAAATAATTGTCTATTATGCCTTTCTTACATGGTAATGGAAGGACAGCTTGAATTTAAGTTTTCCATGCTTTTATTCCTAATACAGAGAAAAGTAAAAAATAGTAGCAGCACAGAAAATTCCTCCCTCCCATCTGCCAAAGTAGGTAAAAACCACCATTCAGATCATTTCATTTAGGTCTTAGTCTTTTCCCATTTTCTACATTTTCTGTTCCTGTGAAACAGCTAATGTTTTTTCAACTCCATCATTTTACACCAACAAAACACTATAATTTCCCATGCTTCCCTCTCTTTTCCCCCACACACATCCATATTAATTTTGAATAGACTGTGTGAAATTCACCCATCTGGTACTTCTGTTTAACTTGTATGCTGCTGATTTTACATAGTGGTTGCTGTTATTCATTTGAAAAACAAAGACAAGGGCTGGAAGCCTGAATTTATCTATCTACTAACAAGCTGTCTGTAAAGTCATTAGTTTATACAGATTTTAACAGAGAGAGAAAAAAATAAAGTATTCCTGACAGGATCCTCTAGCTCTGTTAAAAGTGATTTTTTTTTAGTATTTCTCACACAGAAGGAATTAAAAGATTATTTAGTCTTAAATGTTTTGCTTCATGAAACCATTATGAATTGGCAACAAAAATCTGATGCTATTAATGGTTGTTTTACTGCTTTGTGCATATTGACGAAAATAAACAGTAGTCAAAATTATTTAACATTATTTTGGTTTACAATGTCAGATGGTTTTTGTAACATGGCATCCAGATGTTGCTTACATCTATAAAATAACTGATTAGATAGATAGATAGATTGATATTGTTTTTTTTAATCCAAGGGGTTCAGTGACTCTGAAGATTAACAATGCAGTAAAAAACCTATAAAAATTCTAATTACAAATGTCATTTAGGACTTAAAAATCAGTATAAGCATATATATATATACACACACACACACATATATATATAGTATGTATATATGCAGTACACAGCTATTAGTTTTCTTTTTTTTTCAGATGTATTTTGATCTGGCTACCAGTTTTATATTGTGGTGAAACTGTACTTGCTCTCCAATGGGTTCTCCAGCTGGTCCAACTCACAGGCCCCTAATTGCGTATTTTTGCTCCCTGTAGCCAGATAAATCACTACATCAAAACTCTGTTACATTAAAACCGTATTACATTAGACCAAACAACAACAAAAAAGCCATTATAGTTAATTAAGAGATTCCAGCTCATTCATTTCTGCTATCAGTAACAGTGATTCATACACGAATAAAAAGTTATTTGTCAATAAAATAAAAATTAACAGAAAGAATAATAGAGTTGTGTAGCTTCCCTGGTTCTGAAAGAATTTATGGTGCCTGATTTTAAAACCATGAAATTTTCTACCTAACTAAATGTTCTTATGTTCTGTGAGGCTGAATCTTGCCCCAGCTGGGGCAAGAATGCATCACTGCATATAGAAAGTAATGCAGTGATTAAAAAAAATTATACATGTAAGGACTATGAATACTTTAATGAAGTCAAAGCTTAAGTTTTAGCATTTGGAACCAAAGTAACTTCAGTTAAAGCATTCGGTATGACAGATGTGACAGTTAACAAGTATTTCTGACTAAGAAATAAGTTTGCACCGTGCAGGCCTACTCACCAGTATAAAAGGACTTGGAAAGATCATTTAATATTTTTCTTCTCCTTGTTTAGCTGTCTAACAACTACACCATGTTTTGTGAAACTTCTTAGTCCGTTTAATTTTGCTTCTCCTTATATGCACATTGATTGCAACCACATTATTGCTCCACAGCACGAGTATACCTGATTTTGAAGGGAGATTTTGTTTTTATCCAATCCATATTTGAGAATAATTTGGTTTCTCTGTAGCTTTTGTGTTGAAGATTATTGTCTTGAAATATAGAATTGAATTAAAGAATCTGATTTCTAAAGGGTAAGATTAATTCCACAGGAAACCATTTTACTAGTGCAGATATACTCACCTGCTCCTTTGCTTGGAAATCTCTCACAGACTGCATTCACTATCTGGGTTTTTGCAGGTTTGGAAGTACATTTCTGTCAACAGATTGACTTGAAAAATGAGATAATGGCGTTTCAGCATAACTGTATTAAACAACTTTGTTCACTCTTTTTTGATGACAATATAGATGAGAACAAAAAGGACAATCTGAAGTTCCTTCTCTTTTTGTTTTATTGGATGCTCTGATTCTTGTGTGAGTTAATGTAGTATTCAAAAATACTGCTATTTTGCAACTTTTATGTTCTTCCTAATCATTTGTTCAGCACTTAGAAAATATATTTCCCTTGCATGTGTCTGTGAATTGTTTTTTCAGCTACGTGCCATTACACACAATAACAGATTGACTTATCTGTGTATTGTAGCTGCTATTTGGAACTCATTTTGAAGCTAGGAAAGAAGTCTACACCTGATCAACCATCCAGGACATTAATAAAGTATTACATTTAAATCAGTTGGGGATTTAGGAATGGTGACAGATTTATCACTGGTGTCAGAGTAGGGAACTATTTGAACTAAAAATAACATCTTTTTAAATATTTTCTTCTCTTTCGACTAGCTTTGCAACTGTTCTGTTGAACTGAAGTGAATTTACCAAATACACGTCACTGATACGAATTTAATTGCACAAGAGGAATTTTTTGCCCAGGATCCCTCAGGAAGTGAAAACATATCAAGCTGCTCCATCACTCTGGGAGAACACAATTAATTAAGCAATAGTCTGAAAAAAAAAAAGTGAAATCTCTGCATCTACACAACCTGTCACAATTATTTCTCTAATTTACTTCTGATACCTAAAGATGAAAATGGATCCAAGAATTAAGACTGTCAGCAAAAATGTTTTGCATAATTTAAGTTTTTCTTCCACTTGAAGAAATACTTTTGAAATTAAGAAATATTAAAGATTTCCATGTATAATGCATGAAGTACAATTAGACATTCCCATTTAATTTAGCATCTCACTAGAGGAATCATTTTCTTAAATTATTATAAAATGAATCCAATTTTCATCTTTTATTTCCAGAAATGCACCATCAGTTGTAAATGCATGTTGTGGATTTACTTACTGTGAAAAGTTAGCCAAAAATGAAAACTACATTATGAATTAAAAAATTCTCTACACTTTCAGAACTGGAAGTTATTATTTTTATTTAGACTATGAAGTCCTACTCAAAATTCATCTCATCTGTCCCTTTTTTTTTTCCATCTCACCTAGCTACTCTTCTGAGCTATAGATGAATTTGTTTGATTTGTTGCAATTAAATACCTCGCTTTCAGACAACTGATGCTAATTCTTCCATTTGCAACCCATCCTCAGATTGCTTTTTGCTGCATTAATGACATATAAACACTGGTTGTAAGACTAATCTCGATTACAGCCTGAAGTGTGACTGTAGCTTACTCTTAGCCTTAAATTGGTTTGGGAATTGCTTGCAGCACAGCTGCTACATCGTCGCCTATGCCGCAGACTGCCATGTACCCTGAAGTAGCTCAGTATTTCGGCAACTGCAGCCTGCACTGAGCTGTTTCTCCAGTCACACCTCCAACCGCAAGTGAAGAAGAACGGAACTGCAAGTGAAATCAAAAGTTTAGCTGAAGGGATGATCTTGATTCAGCCATGTGTTGAAATATCGTTATTTCAGAACCGGGTTTGGGGGAGATGGAGGATTTTCTGAAGAATACCCACCTCATAAACAGACACAGTCCTGGTGAAAGATGGTGGCCTTGAATCTGTCAGTGCTAGACCTACTACACAGGATTTCATTTCTTTGGGTAGCCGAGAAGTTAAGCTTGTGTGTACCAGTCCTAGCCAAGACAATTAAATCACTGGCAGCTCAGCAGACATTGCCTGATGGCCCTTACTGCTCTATCGAGCAGAGCAATGCAAAATTAAACAGATGTGACTGAAATATTTCACTAAAGGAAAGCTCTCTCCTACGTAGTGTATACAATGTTGATGGGCATGATAGGAAGAGAGAGGGAGAAGAAACACCTTTCATACCAAGTATGTTGTTAATAACAAATATGGTTTACAGAGTACCAAGAATGATGTCGCTGCATGGAGGGTTTCTAGCCAACGTCTCTGGGCTCAAACATTGGTGAATACACCACAACCACTGAGTGCTTTGGAGCATCCAGAACGTAACTTTTTAATTTCTCCTACCAAACTCTTCCTGGTAGCAGAAGGGAAAATGAAGAAGCCAAGCGGCTCACCTCAATTCAAAGTGCCCAGAAGGATAAATCCAAATCACAAATCACCGTAAGAGCCAAGTAATCCTTGAGTGTGTTACTGCAAGTCCCATGTGCAAAATCCTGCTAGACATTAGGATTAAGGAAGAGAGAGGAAAAGAAGACACTATTTTTTTCTTAAATAACTACAGCAGATGTCCACATGATGCATGGAGATTGTTCAGGAATATGAAAGCAAATCCAGCCTCCCCGACAGTTTAGCTAGCTTCTTCTACAATTAATGCAGACTTCTAAGAAATGGCAATCAATATTGCTGTACTGCTTTCTTCAGCCTGGGAAGCACACAGTTGGCTCTGAGGGACATCACAACCCACACAGAGACAGGATTTTGGGCTGTGGGGAAAGCTCCTTCCAACCCCGTGTAGTGTATTTATCCTCTGTACCCACCTCTCCCCATGCACACGTATTCTGGGAAGGCATGAAACCCATGGGAGAGAGGTGGGGGAGGAGGGTACATAAGAGTAGGAGGCGAGGCAGGATTATCTCACCTAATGTGTTCTCCAAAATGTAGGTGTGGAGGCCTGAATTAGTCACCCAGCCTCCCTATACCTGCCTATGTCTCTTCTTTGGCCCCAACAGAAGTTTTAAATACCAGCCCATATCTGGGCATTTACTGTGACCAGACAAATGCCACCACTAGTTTCAGGATCTGAGTTAAGGGATGTGACGAATGGAGTTCAGACCTGTCAGACAACTGGTTATGCCCAGGATGTGAGTCACCTGAGAAGATTTAAGGTTAACATTTGAGGCACTGATGGGAACAGGAGCCTTCAAAGGCAGGGCAGCTCTGGGTAGGTGCTCATGTGAGGGAGAAAGGCACTTCTGAAAATCCCACTCCTTCCTTAGCTAAAGATTTGCTAGCAAGTATTTAGTATTATGGAGGATACTCTGAATAACATCATTTGTTTGTTCAGATGTTTATCTTATTATTTGCTTTTACTGAAAATAATAAAATTATCAGAAAAGTTTGTCATAGATTTATTGTAAGCAGAAAATTCAGGCTAGATATTTATGACTTTTTGCTCAGACCAGCTGTCAAACTGAGAAAATAGATATACCTTTACAGCATAATTGGCAGAAATTGTGCCAGACCATAGTAACACGGTAGTATGGATCTGCAGCTAATTAATTTGCTTTTAGCAGTAACTGCATTTGAAGCCTGTAAAATTTTGTGCACAAAATTCAGATTGATCACTAAGAGTCTAGAATAGTTTGAAAATGTGACAAATCAGCCCAGGATTACATAGGACATGGGGATGTACAAATACATTTGGACAAATAGAGGTATAAGTTTACAAAGGAAAATATAACTGTATTTTAAGATATTGTGTTTAATACATTATATTAAAATTTAATAACATTTTAAGTCACATATGTAAAAATATCTTAACAACTGTTGCTTGTAAAGATAACAGGCCTCTCCTAAGAGGTCTGATTTAGCACCTAAACCTTGGCTAAAAATCTGCACCTGTGCAAAACCAGCTGTAAAGTGCTGCTTTTCCCACTTTGTAGTTTTTAACACCCAGACTGTACATGAAACACGCAAGGTGAAAGGTGAAGCAGAATCAAGTACAGAAACCATGTAGGCTGACAGTGAAATACTGGGCAAGTACAAGTTTGAATGTTAACAACAGGAAAAAAAGGTTAATGTTGATCTATCAGAGGGCTGCCTATAAATCCCATTGAACTTCAAACACCAAAAAATAACTTATCATCCATACCAGACAGGAGACTTCACTGCATGGTTCCAGAAACTTAAAGCAGACATTGGAATGTCACAACTATTGGAACAAATACATAGGCTATATATTTTATTATTTAAAGGTGCAAGCTACTAATAAAAATTTAGTTGTTCAGCCCTGTGATATATTAAAGTCACATCTGAAGCACCCAGATGAAACAGGATCTGTCCATGAACAATTTAACCCTGCATTACTAATATTAACTTGAATGGAGTCAGATCAAACTCCAAACCCTGGAAAAATACTTTTCCTACTTTTGTCCAGGCACATCTTTCTTCATCAGTCCTTTCAAGTTTGGCTACCTTTTCTTCCCAGAAAACACATATTTTAAATACATTCTGAGTTTCACTGTTTTGGACTTCTTGGAAATATATGATGGTAAGAAACACGGGATTTTTAAACTGTATTATGGAAACAATCAGTAAGTTAAACTAGTTTCTGTAAGCAATTCATTTTTGTGATTTTGGAAATGCTATTTCTGGCTATGTAGTCGGTTATGCAGCCATTTTTTTCCTTAATGCAGTTTGATGACAAGAAATAACCCTGTGGGAATTGCCAGTAGAGCAAGGAATGAAGAAAGGGAAAGAATATAAATATGAAGGTATTTTCACTTCATGAGAATTAATTATGGTGCCCATGAATAAATATTTGAATAGCGTTGTTAGTACAATGCAATAAGAGCTCTCTGGTGGCAAAAAATTATCATTACATTGCATCTCATTGTTTTACAGGCAATAAAGGGGTTTTGACCTGAACATTTCTTTTCCTACTTCACTTGAAAGTATAAGCAAGCTGTGTTTAAAAGAATATGGTTTTAAACTGTGGGGGTTTTTTCCTGTTAAGAATTTCATCCTAATAGATTCTACACTTCTAATCTTCTATACCTGCACTGGATTCCTACCAGAGCAGTGATTTCTTCCCAAGGCCTGCCTCACAACATCAGTTCTGAAATTTCTTATTCGTCTTATCAGGTGTTCCTAATGGCCATATTTTATATTTCACTACTTGATACCAGTTGCATTTTTTTATTATTTTTAGTGGAAACATAGAAGACACGTACTACACAATGTAAAACAAGCTGTTTCTTAACAGTGTGCACAAAAATGTGTGAAAAAGCTCCACTGATTCCTTTCTGACAGAAGCTGACAACACTCCAGTTTTTGTGCTGACAATATTTACAATGCAGGCAGGATGTCAATACAAAATTGTATGTGCAATGTGAAACAAATAACAATATACTCAATAATGCAATACAATACAATGTAATACAATAACTACCACCCCAATGTGTTAGTCGTGAACATATGTATTTCTAAGTCAACAACTTAGTTGAGAGGCAGTCTGCCTGACAGAAGCATGTCACTTATTCCTAAATTTTACATCCCTGATGCAGTAGTCCTCCCAAAGTGATTCCCTACATACCCTGGATGGGAAGTGGCTAGACAGAGCTACTTTTGAAAATATCAGAGGAAGATCCTGCCCACTTAGTTAATGGGCTTAAAATTGCAAATGGTGTCTTCTTTCAGAGCCTCGGAGATATGTGCATTGTTAACAAAGTAATTAAGACAAGAACGGTGAAAACTAAAGAGGGCCACTTTTAAGAATATTAATACATGTTAAGACTTAATGCTCAATCAATGCTTTTCATCTAGATTTGACAAAATTCTCTGATTTATGTTCAGTGCAAAGAACATGGTTCATAATGTCACTAGCAAAAGTCAGGAGAGCAGAGATCACAGTCCAAGTTTGTTAGTCTGTCCCAACCTCTTGCTCCTTCGGGTCATTTGGAGCTGGCCAACACCGAGAAACTGAGCCAGACCAAGAAAAGAGGGAGGATTTTCTGCAGTAAATCAGCACAGTTATCAGGCAGTCTCTAGCAGGGCAGCTCTTCAAGTGCCGTACAACTTACATAAACTACAAAGACTTCTCCTGGCCATCTTCCCTCTCACCCCTTTTGCTCTTTTTTGTGCTAATAGGGCGTAAGCCTGTTAAGAAAAGTGCTAGAAATGATGTTGAAATGGCTGAATTGTACCTTTCTACTGAAGCTCTATCAGTGTTAGTAAAACAGTTGCAACCTATTGAAACAGGATCTGTAAAAAGGCAAATGGTATGAACCAATGGCAGACCAACGGCAGCCAATTTGTGTCAAGAACAGAAAGCTTACATATGCTTATACATGCCAAATTACTTGCTTGCAAAGTGTTCAAGGTTGCATACCTCTAATGCATATTCCTGAGGAGATGCAAAACCTCCGCAGGTGTAGACTCTGGATGGCTACTTGTAATGCAGAATTTCCTTCAAAAAATGCAAGGTTTGTGTCCTACAAACCACAGCAATGTTAGCATGTGCAGCTAAAAGCTTCATTCATATTTATACGACACTGTCAGTGAACTTGCTATATCCAGATTTACTTTCTTTTCCCTGTCCAAAAAACCCTGCAAATAAACAAGAGAGACCAACAGTTTTGCCCTTGAAAGTAACTGGACAAGAGTCCAGATTTTGCTGAATGAAAAACAGCTCCTATGCTATCTGGTTGCACAGCTTTAGCTCATCCATTCACACATTTCCCAAGATTTCTCTACCTTTCCGTATCTCAAAGTGAACAAAATACAAGTGTGATAAGTAGCAACAAATATCTCATATTGCAGATGGTGAAACATCTGCCTTGGCTGTGGATTCGAAACAAAGAACACAGCATTGAAACTGGCCACTTTTATATAGATTGCAAAGACATATGCTCCACCCAGAAATTCCTTAAAAAAATGTTAAAAATTCTAGTTCCTCTCATAGTCCAAAATCCTATCCATCCACTTCCTTTTAGCGCTTGCTTACATTGTTAGTTGATTCCTCCTATAAACCACAGTGCTCTTCGTAATGATGCCCTCCATTACCATTACCATTATTACCATTAGCTGTGTGGATAGAAATACGAATAATGGAGAGAGTCAAACATGTTAGAAATCCAGACAAAAAATGAAGGAAACAAACACAAAACCAGAAATAGTTCTTGTCTTACTGAGCTTCATAGCCTTTGCATGAGATTAAAAATTCAAACCAAAACAAATCTTACCTTTTTCACTGTTTATTTTGTTTATTAGGCATGAAAACCACTTTGACAATCTAATTACTCTCCTCAATTTTAGAATAATGGAAATTGTAATTCATACATTGAAAACCATCATTTTCCATATATAAATAGTTAAAATACATTTGTGTTACTGTTTATGGAGTGAAAGCTCATAAGATGTGAAAAAGACCCTGCAAACTATCCGGTTTAAGACACAGAGTGTCCTTGGTCAGCCTCTTTCTCCCCTTAAGAGGGGAGGAGATGTAAGTCAGACAGTTCAAGTGGATGCTTTTCCACTTTGTCACCCCCAAATGGCATAACAGATCTTAGTTTTAGGAAATTCTGTAAGATTTCTCTTTGTTTGCAATTTGAGGAAAGGAATGGGAAGAGTATCCATGACACTGAATACATTACTGAGAGGAAGCGAGATCAAAATTTGTGTCTGATGCAAACTTCTCATTTCATAACAATCAGTCAGCCTTCCCCGTGGTGGCCGATGAGGACCCTCAGTCCTCCCCAAGAACCTGCACCACGGCTCTCCGAGAAAATGCTGCTCGCTTGCCTCCCCAGTAAATATATAGTTAGTCCTGAGAACGCGTATTTTTAACGCAGAATAGAGTGTGAAATACAGCATTATTACAGAAGTCCAAAACAAAGAATGAGACTGAAAGCAAACTTCCAGGAATGAATGGATCTCGGATCAAAGTATGCAGACTCTTTTTCAATTAGCAGCATCATTCACAGCAAACTCCATGCATTACTTATAAAGCATACAAAAAGGAAAATAAAGATCGGCCTATTGATAACATAATTTAAACCTGAGAATATAAGGCAGTTTTTGTTTTCAAAGGATTTTAAAGTATGTTTGTGACTCCCCACTGACATTTCAAGGAAACTTAACATGACTTTTAATTACTGTTGATTTGTTTTTCTGTATACAATCAACAGCATATTTCTTAGAATGCGTTTGTCTCATAAAATGCAATTCATGCTTGGAATATTAATATGTTAGAAGGGAAATTGGCACCAAAGATAAGGACCCAGAACATTACTCATTAATCTAATTTTTTTCTGATAGAGAAGTTATGCAAAGCAACCAAAAGCGTATTGAGATTCATTAAAATTTCTATAAACTAGTTGTCTTGGCAGATTATAAAGAAAAATATTATTTTAAAAATTTAGGTAGAAGGAAATTTTGAGTTCTCCTAGCTGAAACATTTAAATATCAATTTAGAATGAGCTAAAGTTAGATGTAGGAAAGAGCAGGCTCTTGTTAGCAATGTGGCAAAGATTTGACGTCACTCATACAAAAAAGGATTAATTCACAATTGTAGCACTTTTTAGAAGGGGAAAAAAATATATCTTTCACTTATCAGTGAGTGGAATGGAAAAATAAAGTGTTGTAAGCAAAAAAAAGGCTGGTTTAAAAACAAGGGGGGTTTTTTATTAAACTTAATGTTGAAGCTTGAAGGGGTCATGCGGTACTCACCAAGTTCTTGGGGTTTTTTAATAAAACCTGAAATATTGACAAATTTGCACGAAGGTAGTATTCAGCTGAGCTTTCAGTTAAATTACCTGTCGTGAGATAAAAATCACAAGAACTGGCAGCAAAACTACTAGAAGACACTGAATTTTACTAGGTACTGAATGTTACATGGAAAAGAGTCACATTTTTTTTTCTGTGTATATTTGCTACAGTCTCAGAGAGAAAATAAATCTAAGATTGTTCCTTTTACATGGAAAACTATAAAACTCTAATACAGGATCATTACAGTTTAAATATTAACACGGGGGAAAAAAAGCACACGTTTATAGCTGCTTTCTTGAACTTATGTATGTAAATATGTAGTTCTTTGAAGATGCAGTCCTCTAGTCTGAAATGTTAATACCTATTTCTCAAAGTGATACTGCGAATGATACTAGGAGCCAAGATTAAGGTCTGTCTGTTTTTCTACCTGTAAAATATCCATTAATAGCTATCACATATACTACAAATTGCAAAGTCCATGTAATATTTTTAAAAGATTTAATTTCTTATATTTAAGTGTGAGTGTATTTTTTTAGTACATTTATTACAACTGAAAATTATTATTTAGCTGTAATTTTGTAGTGCGCATTCAAACATGATTAGCTCTCTGGTGAACATGCTGAAATTTATGTTACAAAAGTGATTTATTCTATTCAATTTAAACTCCAAGATTAGGTTCTCCATTTCTTAAAGGTGTTGAATTCAAGCACCATGTTGGCTGATTTTAGACTTTTAATCTTTATTGTTTGAGAAGTGTCTTGCATGCTTTCTCCCTTACTGCATTTGCTACACCAAATTGTTCTCTTAAAAGCAACAACAAAAACCCAATTAATAACATTGCAGTCTCTGAGATACCTGCATTTCCATCTGGTTAACTTTGTTACAGCATAGGAATCTGTCAATTTAAAATGGCTTGATATTATGAACTAAAGATCCATCTTGTGCATCAAAAGTTGTCATAAATTTGTGTATACTCCCAGTCTGAACCCCTGAGAGCCTACATAGTCTCTCTTTGAGACCTGGCTGGAGTACAAAGAATTCATAGGCTTTAGTGGTCATTAAGAGGTGAGAAAGAGAATCGCCCATTATGATAGCCTTATATCTAAATAGTGATGATAGATTTTTTTTTCCCCCTGTCGGCTTGGAAGACCTTTTTTTCTAAAAGCAATCCTACCTTTCCTTACCCTCCAGGTGCCTAGGTGGATATACGTATCACCACATCACATTGCTCTGTTTTTCCTTTAGGATTCTTTTCCTGACTCAAGATGATGATAAATCTCTCTCTTGATGATGGTAATGATGCCTAAAGGAGTGTTTGATACCCACATATAGAATGAAGGATGCTGATACAATCCTGGATGCCCTAGGCACTTATGACTCACAAGGACAGCCTTACTATTAGAGTCTACTGTTGTTTACATCAGCAACGAAGTCTGTTGGCATCAGAGAAAAGAGAGCAATGATGTATGTCACAAAATAGGATGAAAATAGAAAAGGCAGATGGACAGTAAGAGAAAGTGAAATGCAGTCAGCGATGGGTGGATAGACAGGATGCCATGAGTATTGCATACATTAGCTATCAAGCTCTTATTCTTTAACATTCTTCCTCACTTGCTATGTTTGTACCACATTTTCCACATTAACAAGTCATAACAAATCTCCTCAGTGTGCTTGTGGACTGCTCTACAGTTTTACAAACCACAAGGAATATTCTTTCTCAGTTCTCTTCCCCATACTGTGCTGTTGACGGGTTGTTAGCTGTATGCAGAAGTACACACATTCTCTCCTACAGCAGTAGCCCACAGGACTGTAATGTACATTACAGCACCCTTAGTTCTCTGAAGTTCCTTAATCTCTGTTTATACACTACTTCCTAGAAGATATACAACATCATTATTCCACAGTAGTGTAAAACCACTGTTGTCATAGCTACTTAAGCTACAAGCCAGCATTACCCCTCTATAAATTTATGATCATGCTTCAGAGAAACTAGTCTTTATTGTATCTGCAATATAGGATACTGTTGCCATGTCTTCGTTGTTGATATATGTCCTTGTCATACTCTTCCTTGGTTGTGTCCTCCTTTAACTCCTACATAAAGAAACTGTTGGCTCACACTGTGATACTCTCAGAAAAGGAATTAATCTAAAACTGCCTCGGCCAACTCGATTTCATCAATTAGAATAGCAGCAATTGATTATATCAATTACAATAGCAGTATCTGGTCTACAGGTTAGACCTAGCCAGGGCTGGCGATAAATACATATCCAATGAGTGAGCTGATTCTTCAAGACTTTTTTGCTGCCTAAAATAGCATTTTAGTAGAATCTAGACACTACATTCCAAAAAAACCAATGCACTGACTCCAAGTTCTGGTGGCCACTGCATACTAGAAGTACCTATAGCCACTTAGCATCTCTCTTCTTGGCATGAGGGCTTCCTCAGTGCAGATGTTCTACCCCCTCTAAATTTTCTATGTGTGCAGTACTGTGACCAGAGGAAGCTTAAAAGGGGTTCAGTTCCACCAGCTCCCTGGATGACTGAACTCCACACAAAGTGCAGCAGCCACAGCTACTTGTATTCAAAAATACAGCTCTAGGAGCCAGCCCTGCCCACAATTTACATTAGTTCATTTTCTAATGACAGTGCTATTAAATGGTATGTCTATTCAACGCTATCCCTCTCTCTCAGTTTTACTGAGAGTGTCCTAATCACAAGTTGACAGAAACACCCAGAAACTGGACCGACATCTTCAAACGTTTGCAGCTAAGTGCTCTAGCCAGCCCAGTTATTCCTGGATGAGATACGCAGCAGATTTCATGAAGTTAGGCCATTTGAAAGCAATGGCACTGGCAGACTTTTAAGATATATTTAGAAACTGATGGCTGATTGTGTCTCCACTCACAGAGACTTCTGAGGCATATTGAAAATCATACTGAATCAGGAGGTAGCTCAAAAATGGAATAACAGACTCTGTCCGGGGAGGTAGGCAAGATGCCTCAGAAGCAGGGCATATAATGAAAGGTGGTAATAGCTTCACCCATTCATTTGAGTTCACCGCCTGTGACAATCCTTAGTTTTCCTAAGTAACAAGGGCTTTATTAAAGATTTGGTGATAGAAAATAAATCCGGTTCAAGTGATCATGACTTAATTCCCATGTCAAATTATTTAAATTAAATAAAAAATTAAAACAAATTAGTAATCAATATGTTTGATTTCAAAAGGGAAATGAGAGAAAGAAGTTACTTAGCAAAACTAAAAGAATTAAAGAACATAAAGAACATTTCTACATGCAGAAATTACCTTAAATTTTTAAAATCAAAGTTTAAAATCCTTGTGGGAATTGCATTCCATCCAAGAAGAAAAGCAGGTTAACAAAGCAGTGAGGATGTGTCAGAAAGCAAAGTTAATACAGATACTGTTGGAAAGGTAAAGAAATATTACTCTAAATTTCAACAAGAATTACATTTTTTAAGATAGATCATAGGAAAAGCCATTTTCGTATGTATTCCCCATGTATGTATTTAGCTTCATCATCATTTTCTCATCAAATGACAATTATTTTATAAACATTGATACTCATTGTGCTACTATGGAAATGAACATAATCTCAGTGATCCTTCTGTATTTCATCCATTTGAGGAACGACATATTTACTGTGACTTCTCATATAAAATATGAAATTTCTGAGTTTCATTGATGGAGGACATAGAAAATTGTTACCTAGACAGTGAGTTAAGTGGTTGTCACTTTGGGATTCCATTTCTCAGACAATAATTTCCAGCACAATGCAATTATGATCAAAAGTACTTTAGATCTTGAAAGTCTATTATTTTCCTTAGGTCTTATTTATGTTATGAGTTTGTGGCTTAATATTTAGAGGTTAGACATTTTTTGCTATATCATAAAAATATTTTTATTATTAAAATATATTTTGCATGTAATCATTCCATAATTTAGGTGTGATGTTCTCATCGGTTATTATACACTAAAGACTCCATCTTCAAAAGTTAGGATTTTAAAGAGAATTATCATTGAAGAAACAACAAGTGTACACAGTCTACTTTTTACAATACTTTAAAATTAATACCATATTCAAAGATAGTTTCAAAATGTCTAAAGATAAGCTAAATTTAAACTTTTCATATAGAATTGTGTTATTTTTTATTTCAAACTCTATTCATCACCACAAAATTTTAGCTTTCTTTTCAATATTTTTTAGAGGATTTCTTTATTATTAAACAAAAGAATGGGATCCATACTCATCTTTATCCTCTCTTCCGTCATATAGAAGTTTCTTTTAGAAAGAGAAACTTGCACACAGAAGTTTCTGCATTTTTCAAGACAAATGGTCCATAATTTGTAGCTTCTGGAGAGAAGAAATAACGGTAACTGCACTTCATGTGGGATTTATTAGAATCTATAGTGCAAATGTCTTCAGGCAGCATGGGGTGCACATGCTAGCTTATATGCAGCTGACCACAGATTTTCTGGGATCCTAAAATCAGGTGAGATGATTCCACTCTTTGTGCCTGCCCAGTCTGAGCTGCTTTAGGGTAACAGATGTTCCCATAGTTAAAGTATTCTTGAAATTCTGTCCAGATAAAGCCATCTCATAAAACTACCAAATAGATGGCAGCATTGTTAAGAATTTCTGCAATGCTGCAGCCCACCTTCTCTGTAACTCTCTGCTCTCCATACGTTTTCTGTATACAACAAGATTAAGGATTTTCTTGGAAAGCAGCTCTTCTACCTTCTTACCTCATTGCTAAAGGGATTTTTCTTTGAGTACATTTTGAACTTTTAAAGTTATGCATCTTTGACCTTTCTATGCATTGTAACTGCAGTGAAATAAAGTCTAAGCTTTTCTTCATGTACCTATATAGCTACTCAGCTACGTATGCCTTGGAGCTTATGAGCTCTTAAGAGTTAGTCAAAAGGAGCTTATGAGCTCTTAAGAGTTAGTCAGAACCTATGAACTACTTAACATAAGAGCTGCTGAGGCATTGGAGTCCTTATCAACACCACGTAGAATTGTGAGCACCCAACGTCACTGAAGATCAGGCCTACAATGTTTTCAAATTATATTATTTTGAAAAACATTTAAGCGTCTAATAAAGCATTAGAAAAAATGAGCAGAAAAACAGAAAGCCAGGAAATACAAAGCAAAGATGAAATGGTAAATAAATTAAAACTTTGAACTGGAAAATGCAAACTCAGAAATAAGGTAACCATGATCTGTTAATTATGTCTCTACAAGAAAACTCTTCCAATATCAGCCCACTTTAACGACTTGCAGTTTGTGTGTGTCTGTGCTTGTGCTTGTGTGTTGGGAACTCCAGAACTGAAATTGCTTACTCTTTAATGTGCATATCATGGATGCTCCACAGCCTAAAACACAATTAGATAAACCTTTGCCCAAATTTAGCCTGAATGTGAATGCTAAAAGTATCATTTAAGGCACTACTGTAAGAGAAGGGGTTTTTTTAATTTTCATTTTATTCATTTTTTTAAAATTCTTATTTATCTCTCTTTAAAATGCTACCAGAATGACATTTCCAAGTATTATATCACACCACGTGTGTTTTAGGTGTTCTCTTTTTCTTCACCCAAATCGTGTCTGTATGCATGCTGTATACCTAGATATTTATGAGTAATGCCCACACAGGATACTGAGCTAATTCATAGGAATAGCAGTCCAGATCAGACAACAGATGTAAGTGTATATGCACCTTGTTTACACTTACATAAATATGGTCTGTGGTGTTAGCACCTGTTAATATTAATGATTTATTTTGTAAAGCACACAAATCCTAGTTGGGAGCAAGACCCCATCTCCATAATCACTAAGGTTACCTGTTAGGCCAACTGTTAAGCAAACAGAACAGAAAGCACGGACCTGCTTTAGGGACCTCAGCTTCTAAGCTTGCTCCACTGAGAGCCTTTATTACATATTCTGGTAAAAGTAAAGACATTTTTAAGAACAAATTATCAAAATTATGAATTCATGAAGACCACAGACCAACATGGAGGTTATCAAATTGTCTGTTTGATACCTTTTTTTCTCCCTCTCTAAGCTGAAATTGAGTTTTAAATCTAAACAAAATTTATAAGCTCTAAAAATGAAATTATACACACAGGTCTATGTAGCTACCAACATTAATGCAGAGATATAGCAAAGCAAACCAATGTACCATTCAGAAAGACATCTATCCTCCCCCCATCCCGGAAAATATTTCTAACAATTTATTGGTGATGTTTTGGTAAAATTGTAGTCAGAATAGGCTAACCTCCTAATTGTCTACCTCAGAGTTGAAGAGTAAAGACGATAAATTGCTCTGGCATGAGCCTTTCCATCTTCTCCAGTAACACAGCTACCTACAGTGCCTCATAAAATTATGGAGAACACTGAAAATGAACTCCCTGAAAAATAAACACCCAAGTAAAAAAAAATACTCGTCTCCCAAGGAAGAATAAAGACACAGCAGCAGCAGATTTTGAGCATATCAACATCTGTGTTTGTTTTTCAGTTTTTTAAAACCAAAAATAAGGCCTAAATCTTCATTCAACCAATATAGTTATCAAGGCAGCATTAAAATCACGATGATAAAACAACCTGACATGAGTTTCTGAGTAAAAGCCTGATAAGTAGCAAGCCTAATTTAGGCCGTAGCTTGACTGAGTGATAAAACATACCTGAAATAGATTAATCATTGTGAGCCACACTGCTCAGCTGATTGTGTTTTAAACAGTCCAAAGCGCTAACTCCATATTCTGTTGGAAAATCCACCCTCCACTCCAGCAGTACAATTAGGAATCTTTCTTCTCTTTTCTCCCCTTCTTTTTTTTTTTTTTTATATTACAAAATAACCTTTTGGACCTAAGAATTTCATTGACTTTGTAAGCACAAAAATAATAATTTATGGCAGGCTTTTTCCCCTTGTTTATCTTGAAGCTGTTCATATAAATGTGGATATCTACATGCAATGTGCAAAACTCCATTAAATATTACATTAATATTTCTATTAGGTAAGACCATTTTTATGCCTTGGTGTTGTGGTTTAATTTGGCAGGCAGCTAAACACCACGTGGTTGCTCGCTCACTCCGCCCCCCCCGGTGGGATGGGGGAGAGAATCGGAAGGGCAAAAGCAAGAAAACTCGTGGGTTGAGATAAAGAGAGTTTAATAGGTAAAGCAAAAGCTGCGCACGCAAGCAAAGCAAAACAAGGAATTCATTCACTACTTCCCATCGGCAGGCAGGTGTTCAGCCATCTCCAGGAAAGCAGGGCTCCATCACGCGTAACGGTTACTTGGGAAGACTAAAGGCCATCACTCCAAATGTCCCCCCCGCCGCCTTCTTCCCCCAGCTTTATATACTGAGCATGACATCATATGGTATGGAATATCCCTTTGGTCAGTTTGGATCAACAATTTTAGCTGTGTCCCCTCCCCTTCCAGCTTCTTGTGCACCTGGCAGAGCATGGGAGGCTGGAGAAGTCCTTGACTAGTGTAAGCACTACTTAGCAACAACTAAAACGTCCCTGTATTATCAACACTGTTTTCAGCACAAATCCAAAACACAGCCCCATACTAGCTACTATAAAGAGAATTAACTCTATCCCAGCCAAAACCAGCACACTTGGGTAAATCAATTTCCCTTCCTCTCTTGTTTCCTAATATATTCTTTCAATGAAGCTGTTTCCTCTCTTGTATATATTTCCATACAGAACCTCTACACAATTTAAAGAAAAATGCACTACTTGAAAACATTGGCTGCTGTCAAGATGTATTAATATCTACCTTACTGGCATCATAGATCTTCATTATGAGAAAACTCATGCAGCAACACAGAAGTCCTTTCTTTTGTCAGTGTGCTGAACTAGTGTTTCTTAGGCAGGAAAAAGCAGAAGGACGAAGAAGCAAATCTGAGGAAGAACCACCTAAATATAGTAGTCCAGTTCAGGTAGCGGGTCACCTAACCTCCCTATGTTGTCTACGGGAAGAGAGAAAATCCTTGAGCAGGGACTGAGAGACTAACTTTCTAGTTTAAGATTTTTTTACGGTAGGAATTGGCTGAGCCCATGTAGTGTGAAAACCTGGTGAAGTTAAAAATGAAATATAGCTATAAGATTGGACTGAAACACATTTTATAAGTAATCATTCATTTAATTCACTTTGTAAAGACCTGTCATTAATTTACTTGTAGTGACTATGTTGTAAATACATAGTTGTGTGCATGTGTATCTTTTTTCCAAGCAGATAATAGCACTTAACAAGCCTCAACATTAATTTGTCAAATTTTCCTCCATTGATTGTCAAGACACAACGCCTGGATCATTGAAGTACCTGTCAGAATTAACTGATGCTACGCTAAGGAACTAGGATGCCAACCTGCTGCCTAGTAGATCTGTTTCCATTTCATCTAGTCAGCCACCAGCTGAACGCGTGACTTCAAGCAAGAAGATTCAACTCATTGTCTCATTTGCAGATTTCTCACTGCCCGTGCTTACAAAATTGAAGCAAGCCATAGATATGTTTCAAGATCGATAGATTAAATATGCTAAGAAATACAAAAGGCATTGTTGTCGCGTAACAGACTGTCTTCCAAGTGCTGTCAATTCCACATAAAATCACAGCAGCTGAAGTTCTCTGCAAAGTCATTTTCCTGGACCATTAATTCTGAATTGTCATTTACAGAATAATTGCACTTTTGTTTCCCTGGGGATCTTGCTGGTGTGCTTGAACCTGTGCTATCCTTCTTAACCCTCGCATCAAAATATATACAGCAGAAATGAAAGTCATGAGCTTATAGGTCATTAATGCAGAGCTGGGCCTAAGGGTATCTTTAACAGTTCTGTTGAGGACATCCTTACAATGACTGCATTTTTAGGGGAGTGGAAAGATTTTGTACAGAAGGACACAGCTGGATCTATTCTGAGAAAGGTTAGCTGGGACAGCTGAATGTCCCTGAGGAGATAATAAATTACATTGGCCAATTTGATAGGGCTGATTCTGAACTGGAGGAAATCCAAACAGCAAAAGCCTTTTGAACGGTAAATACTTCCCCCATTAATTGCTGAAAATACAGGTAGGCTTGAGGGAGTTTCAGTTCGACTATGCTTTTTTTTAGGTAACTTACAGATAAAAAATGTACTGCACTTGAAAATGACTCTCATGACTTTGATGAGGCTCAGGTTGAGAAGAATTCCTCTTTGTTTCCTTTCAGGAACCACCAAGGGAGGAGCAAGGCTAACAAAGTAAATGACTTGATGTCAGAAGTCAGGAGTGGCGGATCTGAGGCAGGAAGGAAGCGTGGCTGCCTCCCGCTACTGTGCAGGGTAAGTAGGAAGGCGCTGCATTAGCAAGAACATCATCCCGGCCACACTTTTGTCAGGCTCTGAATAGAAGGTCACCGTCTCCCTCATTTTTCCCTTCCAATCAATATTTAGCCTGCTCAGCAGCCGCCAGAGCTGGCTGCCTCTGAACTTCATCGCTGTAAGTTACTGAGAAACTGGCTTATTATGACAACTCAGATCTCCCATCAGATCTGACCTGCAGCGGCTGCCCTGTCTCTTTCAATCTACTCCAAAATACAAAGATGACTCCAGCGCACAGCATTTACTGTACAAACCACTGCAGAGAAGCTCCTGATCAATAGGAAAAGTAACAGGCTATGAAGGGATTGGGGGCCAAGTACGTTACATAGGACAAAAAAGTGTGTCTAATAAGGTTAAAGTAACTAGCTGTTAAAAAATATACCTGTGAAGACTCATTGGTTAAAAACATAAAGTTTAATTCCTCATCTTTTACCAATCAAAGTTCCAGCACAAGTGGATTTTTCAAAGGTTGTTTCACTTTTCACAAGACCTTGGGCAAGACACACAGTATCTGTAATGTCACAAGCCAGCCAGTAATTTTTTTGGAGAGATGTTAGATAAACACACAGTAACAGAGAGATTTTAGTAAAAATTATTATGCACATTCATGGATTTACAGGTTCAAATGATTGGAAACAGTATACACAACTTTTAGTCCCTTAGTTAGTAGTCAGATGGTAGCAAGGGTCTAAAACCACCATGGTAGTAGTTTCAGGAGATGCTAAGAACTGAATGAGTGAGGCAAAGAAATCACTTGCCACGTTGTTATGTAGGTAGCCCACAAGAAGTTATCCTGACCAGGCTACTAGCTTTACAGTGCGTCTGTTAGTAAATTTTACAACATTATAATATGTCCATTCATTTAATCTTACCTGATTTTTACATGAAAGCAGGAGCTGGGAAAGAATGTTCTGTCTTTATCAAAATTAACTTTTCAATCTCAAATCTCAGATTATCTGTTTAGGAACCAGATTATTGCTTTAATATAACATGGCAGACCTTCGTCCACTACAAATGGACCTTCAGCTTCAGTCTGAATGCATGCATTCAGACCAGTTATTCCCTGATAATGAAATTGCTTCATGAATTACACTGTTGAAAAGTAATGATACCATTACAAGATTCTGTTCTATTTTAGTTCAGTTTAAAACTGTTAAAATCTAGTTATTGTACAAAACACAACTAGTTTTACAGAAAAGACCATGAAAAAGTTTTATTTTCCTATGGTAATCTACTTTGAATTCTTTTGGCTTTCAAGAAACCAACCACAAATATGCTTGTAAATTTTCAGTGGGATAAAAATGCTTTTGGATGGCATCTGCTTAAACTCTGTTTGAAGCAACATAGTAGAATTGGTTCAGAAAAAACAGGATTGAGGCTAAATCTTTGACCAGAGCAAATTAACGATAGTAAAAAAGATAGTAACCATATAGCTGTGTATGCAAAATCCTAAAAAAAAATATCATCCCAACTGGCCATCTTCATTTCCTTCAGGTAGAAATTTCAAAATACTCTTAAACAACATTTCTAAAGTACCTCATTTACTTACAAAGTACTGGTATTCCTACTGAAACTAAACTTTTCAAGGTTTGCCCACTACTTGTGGAGGAGTTTTGATTCACCAAGAACTGTGTTGTGACTACCTTTGCACAGATACCTCAGGGGGAGGGAAGTGATATATTAGTTAAGGCACAATTTTTGAGCTAGGCTCTATTCCAAGTTCTGTCCCAACTTCCTCTGTGACCTTGAACAAAGCACCTAATTCCTCTGTATTTCAGTTCCATTTCTAGAAAATGAGGACAAGGAAATTGTGCTATCTCAAGAGTCCTGTGAAAAGAAATTAATTAGCAGTTGTGAAGCACTCATATGCTGTGGCCATGGCAATCTTCAGTCTGACAAAAATGGGGCAATGTGGTAAGGCTTTTTCTGTGTTCCGTACACCTACAAAAGAGTCAGTGCTACAAGCTTCATTCTTGAGCACTTGGCACTGATGAAATCAATCACAGTCTGTTTCCATCCCCTGTTTGACTCTGAAGGAGCACAGCTATACAAAAATTGGATTATAAAGCAGCATGCTTGCTATACAAACATATATTTTTTATTTGTCTGCCAATCCAAAAACAAGAAGAAAAAAATTCAGTTAGAATTCTTATTTATTCCTTCACTAAAACAAACTTCTCCAAAGTTGTTTCTTAGAAAATGTATTTTGGGGCACACTAAAATCAAACTACAAAACAAAGGAAAAAAAAAAAGAAAAAAAAAAAAAAAAAAAAGAAAAAAAAAAAAGAAAATGGAACATCAGATTCAGAAAATACCTAGCAGAGGAGATTCCCTTTTACATACTATTTTAGTAGTTAGCATACTCTGCAAAATATGCATAGTGATCTCTCCTACTGGAGACACAGCTTTAAATCTCATGGCTGTCTTCTACCTCACACATCCCACATTTCTCACCTATTCCCATTATTTCCATTTGATGCTTTCCTACAAATTCATCACAGATTCATGAATAGTTTGGGGATGACTTAAACTGGGGATGGGATTGGCATATTTAGTATTCATGCAGCATTTTTAGAGATTTTCATGCAAAAACAATGTTTAAAAAAAGTATTGATAACTGTTGAGTGATACTGCATATGCATGTGGAACTATTATTAATATGTTTATATATCACCTATTTGTGTCACCTGCAAGTTAAACACTCGGCTGAATGCTTTGGTCTGTTTTGAAATTTTAAATAGGTAATTCTCTGTATTATGAGTATTCTCACCTCAAGAATATTCAGTATGTCTGGAGAGGTTACATTTCATTCTTGTGAGGTGTGTACTATGAATATCAATTTCACAAATATAACATGGGTCAGTTAATGTCTGAAAGGGAAACAGGAAAAAAACACATCAATAGAAGAAACTTTTAACCCTTAGGCTAAATTGGCAATTTTAGTATTGTTCTCCGGAAATGTATGCTCTGTAATAATAAGTGTTCATCAAATTTAATTTTAAGGATATACTTTGAATAATATTTTGAGTAATTTGAATAAAATTTGATGTAATATGGTTTCAAATTAGCTCACTGATTATTTTTTTCCTTGCCAATACTGGATGTCAAATGCTATTGTTGAAAGCCTTAGTTTCACAGAGATTATTCCAGTGTTAAAGATCTCCTTGATGCTTCAAAACCATCAGAATTCTTAAAGACTGTTTTATGCACACATGTCTGTAAGTGTTCAGAAAACATATGAATGCTTCACTATTATTCTATGTACACATATCTACAAATATTCATCACATGCTCCTAATTCAGGAGGTTATTTAGGCGTTGCCATAACTTTTGGCTATCCCATAACACGAGAGTGTTTTCCCATGATGTGTATGTTCAGCACCTGGCACAACACCTGAGTAATCACCCAGAAAAAGCTGCAGCAAAGGTGATCAATAAGAGAATGGAATGATGGAAATACAGAAGTTATAGACATTGTAGACTGAAGAATGCTGAAGTGAGGCCAATGTTATTCTTCCCTTTCTGACACTTAATTAACACTCACCTGCCTTTTCTTCCTTGAAAAAGAAAGATTATTACTCTCTAAACTTTACTGCAGTAATTTCAGATACTGGCAGCCTGGTAGTATATAGCCTCGCTGTGAAGGCAAGAGTTTACAAATGAGTTTTTGAAAGGCAACACAGAAAGGCTGGCACTCTAGATTCAGCATAATTTAACATACATGCACAGCCAGATTCGAGAGGCAAAAAATCCAACCTGCATTTTCTGTAGAAATTGCCTTAAGTTTTTGGCTGAAATAACCAGAGACCCTAATCTAGGTGTTACTCTTGTTTAGCACATATTGCCAGGGCTTTCAGGAGCTGCTGGGTAACGGACAGGGTTACCAGCATTCCAGGCTCCTGGTGTACCGTTATAAAAACATGCTTCTTTTCGTCATTTTTTTCTCTTTTTCTGCAAGACAAGTATCACTATTAATACAAAAAAAAAAGCCTTGAAAGATTAATGTCAAGCATATAACTAATGTTGTTATTTAAGTGGAAGTTACTTCTTTTCTGAACTTGTTATGAATATATACATGACAACTGGAATTTCTAGAGACGTAGTTTCTTTTATTAGAGAAAAAAAACATTATTGGGTGTGGAAACCTATAACTTTTGCTTATTTTCTAACTGGGAATAAGTTTGTGTGGAAAAAATATTTTTAAATCAGACCAACAAAAGAAAAAAAAAGAAAAAAGAGTCAAAAAAGATATCTTGTCATTAAACAGCTGAGAGGAGTTTTCATTTTATCTTTGATAGCTTAACTTTCAAATGGTAACATGAAAGGGAGAGGGAGAAATTCATTGTTTTATTTCTATTGCACTTAACATCCCTCAAATTAATTTTAAATACTGACTGTGGATGCTTGGAAATAGCAGGTTTAGACTTTTCTCTCACTTCTCCCGAATTCTGTAGTTACACAATGAGAAAAATGATTGGGGATATGGCAAAGACATACCTGTAAACAATACTTTTCACCAGATCAAATTAGAAATTTTTGCTTTCAATGGGATCCTAAAAGATGTTAAATCCCCAGACACTTTGTTGCTGGAGGATGCACTCAGAGCTTTGGAAGGTCATATTCTTTCTATATATATTAGAACTAGGCACAAATCCCATCATTATGCTGCACTGATATGTGAGATTTAGATACCTGTTAACACTGTAAGAAACACTGAGGAGTTGTCCTTCCTAAATAATGAAGCCAGCTGTGCGGTGTGGGGTCCAGTTGTGTATTGCAGATCACTCACCATGCAAGCATTGTAGAAGTCTCCAGAACAACAACTTTTCCCCAGCCAAAGAAACTAACCAGAATGAGTAAAAGATCTATGTAAAACACCATACAACTGCATTCATTGTCCTTGCACGTCTTGAGCCCATCCACAGGCACAGCAGGCCCCACAGATGGCAGGTTACCTGGCTGTGTTGCCCCTGCAGCCTTACAGCTCCATTTGTGTTGGAGGAAGGAAGAAGCCCTGGCATTTCTGTGAGCAACATGTGAATTTGTTGCCTTATCCTGTTGCAGGTGTAAGGTCTGATCCTACACCGAACTCCACATGAGTGCAGGGCATTTTGGAAAACAGAGTATTGCAAGACCGGAACTGAATTCCCCAGTAGGGTTTGTTTGTTGCTTGGCTTGTTTGGTTTTCAGTAGAGCTTGTTTATTGATTAGAAACCATCTGAATGTCCCAGGAGCCAGAATGGCTATGTTTATTTGGTGTCCCATGACATTTTTATGGTGGTTGAAATAATTCAGAGCTGGCTTTAATAAATGAGGGTATAAAACAGCAACAACAATAGCATTTAAAATCATACATCTTACCCCACCCTACCAAGGTCAATAAAACTGATTTGTCTGGTTTTATACTTTGTTGTACAAGATGATATGAATGAAGGGGCTGAATTCTCTTGCCTAAACCACAGCACCATGAGGTTAGAAGGGAAACTGTTGAAAGTATGGTTAAATTTGCTTGATCTATAGTTGTGATTTCAGTGAAAACTACTGGCAGGCACTATTAAGGTGAAGAGGTGATGGAGGATTATAAGACATCTGGTAGAGGAACCATGTAGGGCAAAAGAGGTTTATTCTATCTTCTGCAATAGAAAAGTAGGCAGCAACAGATGGTGCAGAATGAAAAGTTCACAGCAAACGTTCCTCCTTTAGATTATGGATACTTTTGTGGAACAGAATATACATACCTCAGTACAAAAATCTAGTCTTACATTTGAAATCTAAATGAATATTCAAGTACCAGTCTCCCCCGGCTGCTATGTAAGATTATGCTGTTAAAGACAGCCAAGCTGGCTCAAATAACATAAGAAAAGACCAACCTGAATCTCCAACCAAATATAATCTTGATTTTGAGGTAAAACCATGTTTTCAAGTACTGTTTGAAATATCCATATACTTCCAATTCCTCTTTGCTTGTATGCTTGTTTAAAACAAGCCCAGAAAAATATTGCATTGTAACTCAAACGAGCTCAGGAAACTTTTGTGGTTTCAATAGAAAATATATAATGGAAAAAGCTTTGTGTAATTCCAAGGTTTTGGATATTTATTTCCATGTCAAGTCATGCAATATCATCATATCACTAAAGATTATTGCATCATTAGTATTAGGATAATCTACAAAATTATGATATATTCTATATCTACCCCTACTTTAATTACATTGCCGAAAGTGTGAGAAATATATTTAGATAAGATAAATAGGTTTAAACAGACTGTGAGGCGGACTTGAAGACTTAATTATTTAGGAATTTTTTGAAACTGTATTTAAACACACATATCTGGAGTGTTATTTCACATCACCCTGATGTGACTTCAATACAATTCCAAACAATATTCCCACTATTCCTGAGGTTAATCTTGAAAGAATATTATGTAATCAAGACAAGAATATTGTGCAATCAAGAATCAAACTGAACAAGTTCCCCTAAAACCATGAAGGAGGAGGCTTCAGTTTCACAACTACCTTTTCATAAGCCTTGTTCCCTCTTTCATTCTATCAGGCATTGCTTTTTACACCGTAGGCACCTAAGGTCAGGTAGCAATTGTTTCTAATTTTTAGTAGGCTGCTCAAAAGGTATTCTATGCTATCTCAGCTAGACTACCCAGTGCAAAGCTATCAGTCATTTACAACAGTACTCACGACTGGAATATTGATGGGACAGTGCCCATAGGTTGTAACTACTCCTACTGCAATGTCATTACGGAGCACTTACAAAGGCTTCATTACCAGCAGGGCATTCTCAAACAGATGAATTTGTTAGGCAACTCATGAGCGGTGTTCCCCAGGGCTCTGTTCTGGGGACGGTTTTGTTTAACGTCTTCATCAATGATCTGGATGAGGGGATTGAGTGCACCCTCAGTAAGTTTGCAGATGACACCAAGCTGGGTGGGAGTGTCGATCTGCTGGAGGGAAGGAAGGCTCTGCAGAGGGATCTGGATAGGCTGGATTGATGGGCCAAGGCCAACTGTATGAGGTTTAACAAGGCCAAGTGCCGGGTCCTGCACTTGGGTCACAACAACCCCGTGCAACGCTACAGGCTTGGGGAAGAGTGGCTGGAAAGCTGCCCAGCAGAAAAGGACCTGGAGGTGTTGGTCGACAGCCGGCTGAACATGAGCCAGCAGTGTGCCCACGTGGCCAAGAAGGCCAATAGCATCCTGGCTTGTATTAGGAATAGTGTGACCAGCAGGAGTAGGGAAGTGAT
>WAAD01027476.1:29181-56470 GCA_013389945.1 Fregata magnificens | reverse complement strand
TTTAGATAGGACATCAGGAAAAATTTTGTTACCGAAAGAGAGGTCAAGCATTGGAACAGGCTGCCCAGAGAAGCGGTGGAGTCGTCATCCCTGGAGGCGTTCAAAAAAGGTATAGATGTGGCACTCCAGGGCCTGGTTTAGGAGTCATGGTGGTGTTAGTTGACGGCTGGACTTGATGATCTTAGAGGTCTTTTCCAACCTTAATATTTCTATAATTCTATGATTCTATGATTCTATGATCTTCAGCTGAGAAGTACGACTGCCACACACAAGAAAGACATGCATGTTTCTTTATCTTTCTGAGGATAACAGCCTCTAAATGCAGTCATCGGGGTTTTTCCCCCATTATCTCAACTATACATCTAATTATATTGTGCTATAATATGTATTCTTTTATCTACCTTTCTACTATCTAGATTTGCATTGTTTCTCTGGAAATATTCTTCATCCCTTGCTCCCATGAGTTTCTCCACTGAAGTCCTATCTTAGAAGCAACAACTCACATAGACTAACAGATGCTTTGTAGGACTCAAGATTCTATTTTCTTTGCTTTCCATACTAGCCACTCACCATATCCCCTGAATGTCATTCAATCATTCATTGAATGGCATGTATGATTTTTTTTCATGCTCGCATTGTCTTTCATAATCAAAGAAAATTATTCTGATGGAATAATCCTTCACACTAAAAGAGTTCAAAGAGAGAAGTCTCTCCACTGGTTATGCAGGTAGTGGAAGGAATCTGGAACTACTGCCAGCTCCACTTGATGCTTTTGACTCAGCTGAATATTAGCTTCACCTCGCTTCTGAAATTTAGCTACTCCTATTCCAAATGCTTTGCACTACTCTACAGTCCCTGTTCCAGCTGCTGATATCAATTTCACAGGTGTCTGTGCATCTATTCTCCTAAACAACATACTCATTCTTTCATATAACAAGCTACACTGGCTTTTAAGTGCCTTCCAGCCTTGATGCCCCCCCCCAGCAAGCAACACAATTGCAATGAACAAGTTCAAGACACCAGTGAAGTCCCTTGGGCCATAAAACTTTCATGCTCTTAGCTAGGTCTACCCACAGTGTTGGGTGCTTTTGTCACCATGTTGCCTACATTTTTTTTTCTGCTGACAAGAAACGCAATAACACTTCATATGCACATCACTGGTTCTGAAGTCACAGCGTGTGCATCAGGTAGAACACAATAGATAATGTAGCATGGAAAGTAATCAAACAAAAATCTGGCCAAGATTTTGCCAGAAACCATCAAGAAGAACATTACACAGTAGTTGCTGCAGTCTGATTTTATCTTTTCCTCTTTCAGGTGGTGAGGATGATGGCATTTTGACATCCTCCACTATTTCTTGTTTTTCTATATAGAGAAAGTAATCACTGAAAGGTCCATATCTCCCCTGGATACCATCAAACCCTGGACCATAAGTGATCATTATGATCACTTCACCAACTTTTGAGATGGACCTGTGTCTGTCAATACACTATCACTACCTTTATAACATCATTTACAGCTTTTAATTAAGTGCTGGGAAGATCACAGAATTAAGACACTGTTCCTTAACTAATATAGTTTAAAAATTATCCTCTTCCAGTTCTCCCCTTGCCTATGCACCCTCTGTTCTATCACAATGGGCTCACACTTCTTTTCTTCTTAGCAAATAATTTCCTGCCTCTCATCTCCTTTGTAAATATTCACTCTCTGCTCTGGGACTGGATGACAGTTTCATCACTTCTGCATGACTAAATACAAATGGAGCTCTGAGACATTTTGGGAAAGCCCTTCTGTCAAGGAATGACATTCCCATTCTTCAGAAGTGAATTTAAAACTAAATGCTTCAAGTACAGGTATTTAAAGTTATTTAAGCATTACAAAAGATTTTTATGTTTTTCTCTACACATAGTATAAGACAGTTGTGTTCAGGTTTCCTACCTTAATCCAAATGGAAAATGCCAGTTAGAATCGCGGAGTCTTTCACTAGCTACTGCATCACAGACAATAATAATCTGTTGTAAACAATAGTATTTTACAACAAAATATCAATAATAATGTCAGTGAAATAGTCTCAAATGTATTTTATGTGTTTTCCAGTTGAAAGCACTGTGTGTCTGTTAAGGTAAAAAGCCCTAATATTCTCAACACAACATTTTAATTGAATTTATAGTATTTAACTGTTTTCAGTCAAATGCTCCACAGGGGCAGTCATGCTAGAAATTCTAGTATTTTCCACTTAAAATCAATAGGAAAATGCTCACCAAGTTCAATGGGGAAAAGTCAAGTCTGAAGAGAATATCATCAATCCACTACAAACCCAGAAAGCATATGCAACCATTTAAACTGCAAATACATTTTCACAGAATGCTTTCATCCAGACTTAGATGATAGGATTTACATCTACTGGAAAGCCATCTTTGCACACTTCTTTTTAGAAAGTGATCTAAAAAAGTGACTCTTAGATATTTTTTGCCTTATCTCTTACCATATGATACAATCAAGGTAATAAGCAGTGCAAATGTAATCTAGATGCACAGCCAGCTGTCTCAGACAGCTCACACCATGCTATTAAAGACTCTTTCTGGCTCATTTTTAATGATATTGCAACAGACATGTTCCTGAACTGTTTTTATTTTCTTCCTTTTTAGGAATGTGTTCTGCTTACTTCAAGGAAACACCAAATAAGGTGTTAATGATCATCTTTTCCCTAGATAATTAAAGCACTTTCCTGAGAAATATCATGCTGTTGTTCAGGCTTTTATACAATGATTACCAGCAGATATCAAGTGTTTACACTGAATATGACACAAATTAACCTAGCAGGAACCTCATTATTGCTGTGTACTTAAATGGCTATGAATTAACATATGTACCCGTCTAAATTTGAAGGTGGGAATTGTTCAGCATGCTGAAAATGGAGTGGTGTTGCTACTTCTCATAAAAGACACAAATTCCATTCTGGGCTACCATAAGCAACCTGTTAAAATCAAAATAGCGCTCATAAAATACAGGTAAATCATTCAGCTTTTCTATACCATGTTCCTCCCACAACTTCCTTTCTCTTCTCTAGCTGTCCTTTTACCAGACTTACGGGCCTACTTCTTCTGCTTAACAAAATGTGCTTGCTTTCCACATTCTTTGTCTTCTATTACCGATAACCTACTTTACAGCAGTTCTGTAGCCTATTTTATCACCTTTTACTTTGAGACTCTGATGTAGAGACCTACGAACCTCAGAATTTATCATACATATAAAAAAATTTTTCATATTTAAAATGCATTTGAAAATATTCCCATAAGGTACTATAAATGTTTATGCTATCTATTTGTAATTTAAAAAGTGTGATAGACAATACTGAAAAGAGAAGCAATAATATACAAGAGCACCTAGCCCTGTGGTTCCCAAATCTATGAAGAGGTCCATTAAGGAACACAACACAAATAGTGCAATAATAAGCTTTTTCTTGACAATAAATCCAAAACTCTGATATGGAGAAAGCTTAAGTGATAATGTGTTATTTGTTGTCATTATAACCTAATCTTTGCATCAACATTTAGCTGTCTTTCATGAAGACCTATGGCTAGTAAGAGACAGAGCAAGTGAGGATGACAGAGCTTGCTGAAATTGGAAAGGTATCAAGAATTCAGTAATATGTGGGAGAAGCTGAGCCCTAAAATTCTTTTGAAAAATGAGTGAGGTCTTTTTCCCTCAAGCAGCAGGTAATGTGACTTGTCCAACATTATAACCAGAAAAATGCTTTAGGGTTATTTAAGAGAGGAAGATCTGCATAACAAGGACAGTCTGACCTTAGAATGTTAAACCAAGAATCTTAAACAAAATAGTTTCAAGGTCAGATGTGCCTTTGCTTCTCTCAATGCTACACGTAGTGTGCAAGTAGTGCAATGCCTTTAACTGCTTCTTTTCATGGACAGTGCCTCTATTGATTTAACAAATCGGGGTTGCTCGAGCACTTCAATATGCCTGAAAGGAAATCCTGGGTACCCATGCACACTGATGCAAAGTGGTCTCTTAATAGCTGTCCACTTCTTGGAAATACATAAAAATCATTCTTTAATGTGCTGATGCATATGAATGCCAAACAAATGGATGCAAAGTGATCCAGTATACATGGATTAGCGATCCTGAGGTGAGAAACCTACATTTGCCCTAAATTCTGACAATATTCCTTATACAACTGTACCAGTTTCAATGATAAAGAGCCTGTGTTTGAAAAAGTCAAGCTTTGAATAGGTCCCTCAACTATCGCTCAGTGATCTAGCCTGTAATGGACAAAAATTCAGTTTTCAGAATTGACTTCTGCAAAACTCAAACAAATTGCTACAGCCCAGTTGCGTTCACCCTAACTTACAACTAGGTTTGTGCACCCAGTGCTCTCTGTTGGCTAGATGTCTATGAAGATCCAAATCCTGTCCACAAAAAACTTAACTGGATATGCACAATAAGCTGGGTTTAATGGGTGCTCCACTCTGTTCTGGCAGGGGAAAGACCATTTCCCTACCTCAGATGAGTTTTATGATAATAACTGTGCTAAGTTTTATGGGGTGCTTATACAGTCATGGATGCCATACATATCTTAGGTGCTTGTAACAATACAAACTGAGATACTCTACCTGAAATAATCTGTATCACTGACACTGAAGTATCCCTGTGAATCAGTAGATGCATTTAGTTAAGGAGAGGATAAATCAATGTTTTTATGACACTGGAAGTCTGCATAGCATTCCCTGGGAATAAAAAGGTGTGAACCCTGTCTCGAAATGTTATGGTCAGAAGTGCATAAACACAGAAACTGAAGGTACTAGATAAAAGAAGAAGAAGGGAAAGGAATGTAAGAAAAAGGATAATATGAATGGTAATTACAGGCAAGTCTTAGAAAATAAGACTGTGAACTCTGATTCATAAACTTGGTTGGATCCAGCTATAGCAGCTAAAGAAGTTTCTGTTCCCAGCTGTGCTGCCACAGTCTCTTCTAGAGGCTAGGGACATTCCTCAGTAACTGCATTTCATGTGGTGTTTTGTTAGCTCGAACCTCCACCATGTTAGGTGAAAGGATGGGTTTTTTGTCAGCAAGATGAGGATAAGGGCTGTGGCAGCTCAGGAACAACAGTGCCCTCCATTCCAGTGTCCCTGCTGTGGATGCAGAGGAGTGGCGCAAACACCCCAGAGTAGCTGCAGCTACGCTTCTGAGGGCACAGGAACTGAAGATCTGGGTTGTAACAGCATGGAAGAGCTCAAACCCACCCAGAAAAAAAAATAAAAAAATGCTTCCCTATTAAATTAAAGAGAGGAGATTCATGAAGAGAGAAGGACAAGACTGAACAGCAGTTTGTTCAGTGTGAGAAGAAGCAGTGAAGTGAGAAGAACCAGAAGAACAGTAAAGTTCAGTAAAGTGAAGTGAGAAGAAAAACAGTAAAGTGAAGTGAGAAGAACCAGAAGAACAGTAAGAACTGATGGGTGTTTCCACTAAAGGAAAAGTATGGCTGGAGGTCTCCTCCCAGGAAGGTCTGCTGACTACAAGCTCTCCCTGGATCTGATCTGTTCTCTGCAGCTCTGATCTGAAACGCTGGTCTGGACTCTAGTCTGTGTAGAAGGTTCTTGGCTGAGAAATTGCCCTTTCAGGGAGTGAATTAACCCATTAAGCATGAGCTTGCCTGGAGGATGTGAATATGCAGACACATTCAAAAGTATGTGATTATACACTTTTGTCTAAAAATATTCTGATGTCACCTCTAAAAGGAATACTGTAGTAATAGACATCCCATCTTACATTTCTTCTGTGTGGTCCACATTATTTCTTCTTATTTGTATTTAAGTCAGGCAGGTTCTTTACCAATGAGGATGGCTTTTAGGCTCCTAAAGGCAGCCATGAGAATGAAAAGTAGAAATAAGTAAGCCTTGAAACACTTTATGTCAGCTTTCCCAGGTAGGAGACCGTAGTCTAGAATCATTCTGTGGTCATTTCTGTGTGATTTGCAGTTGTTTCCTAGAAGAGACGGGCACTAATGGTTTGTGTAGATAGGTCTGCCCAGCCACTTGTCAGCTCTTACGTCTGCCACGGTCTGATTCGGAGAACAGTGCCCTTAACTGTTAATGGGAGCGAGTATGACATATGAGCTCATTCAAAATCAATCCAGTTTGCTGTAGGTGCACGAGGGATAACTCTGAGAAATAAATAAGTGTGTTGGAAAGAGTGGAAAGAAAGGCAGGGGATAAGGGGGCAACCAAAAGCTTCATCAGGCTCCTGCAGTTTCTGGCTGGACAACCCTCTCTTACCTAGCAGGTACCTGCTTTAAGAGTGCACGCAGTGTTCTCTGCATGTGGATGTCTGCTCACACCATGTCCTGGAGTTGGAAATGAACTGTTAGCTGTCTGACACAAAAGTGAGAATGTTGCAGGTACCTGATTGTGGAAAGAGAAGAGATTTACATTAGGAGTCTAACAGCCATGAGATCAAATCCTCTGTTATCAAAAATCTTAAACTAGCTATGTCTAGACTGTCTTAACCAGTGAGATCAATATCATTTAAAACAACAAGAAAATCTGGGCTTCAGATTTTTTTAGAAGGTGAGAAAGTCAACTCCAATCTCCTTTAAAAATGTGTTAATAAATTTTCTAGTTTGTCATGTAATTAGGAGACATATTCCCAAATGTTAAAGGCATCAAGTGATTCAGTGGAAACTATGAAATGACTATGACTGCCTACAGTCAAGGCACTTATTTAAATGCTTTCCTAATGAATTAAAGCTAACTTAAGGCAATACATTATACATTGCCAAGAGTCTACTGAAGAACATCTCAACAGAAGTGCTCCTCTTCTGTTCCAGCATGCTGCCTGTAAGCAAAGTTTTCACTGTCATTTACATGTATTAGTTTCCAGGCAAACCTGGTACTGATCAATAACCTCTAAGTTTATGTGGTGTAGCTGTTCATCAAAAATCACTAACAGCATATCCAAAAAGTGATCTAAAAGAAAAACCCTGACCAATGAAATTAATGTGAAACAGAGGGTTGAACATTTTTACTTGTGATTTGGCTTGATTTTGCTGTCTCAGCTTCATGGAGGCATCAGGTAATTGGGCTTTCATCCAGTTCTAGCTCACTTCTCAGTTAATCCTGCTTGGCATTCGTAACATTTACATATGGACAAGAAGAACAGAGCAATCACAGAAATCTGCAAACATGGAGAAGCTGTCATTTTTACCACAGTAGCATTTGCTGCATGGATAGAAACCTAAAACCCAAACTTCAGATCACAGTTATGCAAGTATTTGCTCACACTTTAACACTGAATAATATTGCAGCAGGCGTACTAGACCTTTACTGATAATACTGCTGGCAGGACATAAAAATAGTCTACAGTCCATTTTAAGATCAACCCAACATGCCAACCATTAATTTACAGGAAACTCACTAGCTGAGAAGACAGAATTAAACAGAGTTCTATTCTCAGATCTTTCTTCTGTTTTTCCCTTTGTGTTAATTGGAAGTTGCAGATTTTCACCACACCACAGAACTTAGACACTCCAAAAATACAACCAAAAAACCATACTTTTTTAAAAATAACTACAATGAAGGTATTTTCAAGCTTGTAGTATTCTCCTGCACATCATTTTTCCAGTTCCAGTATGTCAAGGTACCTGTGGTACTGTAGTTATGCAGAGGATATATACATTTGATCAGGAAGAAAGGCAAAACAACGTATGAACAAATGCTGCAAAGCACTTAGATCACCAAGTCATTCCAACAAGACAGTGGAATTTAAAGAGTCAAAGCAAAAACAGTTCTGCCAATTTAGTTTTTGCACGTATATTTTTAAAAGACCTGCATTTCACAGAGGAAAAAGTAAATGTGAACAAGAACTCTTGGTTATTATATTGGTTATCTGTTAATGAGAAATAAGAAAGGATATCTTTTCTCTTCACCTCTTAGAAGCAGTGGTGAATGTCTTGACTGCATTTTTTATAAGTCAAAGTAATATTGAACTTGTTCTGAAATATTGCTTTACTTTATTTAGTTCTACAAGCCTAATAAATACCACAAAGTGTTTACAAAGTTGTCATGGTTTAACCCCAGTAGGCTGCTAAGCCCCACACAGCCGCTCGCTCACTTCCCCCCCAATTGGGCGGGGGAGAGAATCGGAAGGGTAAAAGTGAGAAATCTCCTGGGTTGAGATAAAGAGAGTTTGATAGATAAAGTAAAGCTTTACAAACATCGGTGTGTTATCAACACCACTTTGGTCACAAATCCAAAACACAGCACCCTACAAGCTACTATGAAGAAAATTAATTCTATCCCAGTAAAAACCAGTACAAAAGTAAATACAGTGTAGAGGTATTTGTAAAAGACTGAAATATTTGGAAAGTGCTTAAAATTAAGCCTACGTAAATATAATGGCAAAGCACTGTGCATGACAAATTATTTTCCTTAGCTTTCAGTCAGTGAGCTGGCTTAGATTCCCATTTGCATGTCAGTGTATATCCATTTCAAGTACATACTAGTACATTAATAATTTCTGTCATTTTAAATATATTGGGCCAGTGCACATTACCACATAGCAGTACATGAATCTATATGGCTGCTTCATTACCAGCTCTTTTGACAATGCAATTTTTACACTGTCTGTATGAATATATCTGAGTCTGTGATACCGTACATGTGGATGTACCTTTGGATGCACCTTCGCACTTTCTTTAGGTTTGGTTTAACCCTGAAAGTAAAGGACATGACAAAAAAAAGAAAATGTCAGGACCAGTGTGCTAGCTTGAGAAGGCTTCATGTGCACCCTGTAATTCAGAGGTAAACGCTGGCAGAGGAAAATCAAATAGAAAATCAAATCAAATCAAATCAAATTGGAGGCTAAAACTGTATGCCACAAGGATTTCCTAAAAGACCTCATGAAAATCTCTGCCAAAAATTAGTGGTTGCTTAAGAGGGAAGAAACAGCTTTGGGACACGAGTCAGAAAAATAATCTTTTCTTCCCTTACTCTGCAATTCAGGGTAATCGACTTTTGATTACAGCGGTATATACTCATTTTCTTCCCTATCACACAAGAGTCTAGTCTGAATAACAGTTTTCCCAGAGCTACACCATTAAAACGCACAGGAGTGTGTGTGTGTGCCTGTGTCTGTGTCTGTGTTCATATCTGAGCAAGGAAGCAAACTAATCTCAAATTCTCCTTCTTCAGAACGTCTCACAGAGTTCAGTATATATTGCAATTTTAATTCTACTAGAATCTTTCCGCACTTTGAATGGGATGCTGCTTCCCCTACTACCTCAGAAAAGAGAAAGAAAAAAGAACCAGCTCCTAAAAATAATATTATTAACAATGGCGTGTCTTTGTGGCACGTTTACTGTCTTTAACCCAAAAGAATGTGTTATGTTCTTCATCAGAATACTTCCTTTACATTCATTTTAATATTGTATCATACCTGCCTACCTAGTGAGGTATTTCATATTAGCTTCAGCTTTAGTTCTGTTCTCCTTTTCTTAACAGTTCCTGATGCATCTCCTGCATGCAGCTCTCACAGGTTGTATCAGAAAAAAGATGACAGCGTACCTGGGAAGTGCACTCTAGCCAGGGACATCAGCTAAGAATAAACCAATGTAGACCCTGAATAGTAGCAAGCCGTACCTAACACAACAGAATAAGGCAGGAGTTTTGCAAAATCATTTCTTTTCCCCTGTGGAGAATTACAGTTTTCCAAAAATGACATTCCCCTTCCAAATGACTCCCAACCATCTTGGCTAGTAGCAACTCTTTAAAGTGAACAATGTAGGAAAAGTGATTGTTGGGAAAACCCTTTTCTCCCAAAATTCCTTTGCTTTGAAAATGAGGCTCAGACCCTAGGCATAAGCGTTTATCAATAACACTACAAGACAAGACTGAGCTTTATCCGTGGGGTTACACACTGCTGCACCGGCACAGGAGGAAAGGTACCCTGCCTGCCCACCTCCCCATGCACTCTAATGGCAGTGAAACCATTTGCTGCAGCCACCTCCCCTTGCTTTCCCTCCCTCCTACACGGATACAGACTGAATCCGTACACTGGTCTTCTCCGGTCCCTGACTTGAAGTGTGCGCAGAGATTGCACGGGTCGCATGAGCCGCACATGCAGTTTGAAGGAAGCTGTGGCAGAAGGGGAATATGTGTCCCTGCCTGTGCTCTCTTATTTGTTGCATAGCAGCTAAAGATTAACTTGATTAATAACCAAACTGTAGAGGTTTTTTTTAATAAATCTGGTTTTTGTTTCATTAGGGCTATCATTCAGTTAAGTATTTCAGAACATAATGTTTCATTTTTCTGTTAATATTTTCCCCTTTTAATTTGTATTAACATTCTACAATCTCATCATTGTTTTTGACATTTATTCTTCTATTTCTTCCCTGTGGTCTTCTTGATTTCTCTGTCAATTATCATTTTGTACACATTACGAATCACTTCAGAGTCTGCCCATTCCAAAACATTAATCATTAACTTTTTTAATAAACAAGCATTTTTAAAGAGCTGCATATAATGGGTTTTTTTAAGAACAGTGTCTAAGATTTCCACCAGAAATTCCAGGCTTACCCTCCTATAGCAATGTATAGGACTGCAACAGTCCTGAATTGTGGGGGATTTCAAGGCTTTTGTGTAGGTAAGGCGGAACCAGCAGTCTCTGAGGCAATGCAGGAATTGCTGCAATAGCAGCTATCACATAGGAACATTACCACATAGTTATCACGTACCACATCATCTCTGAGCCTGTTCATTGTGCAGGAAAACAAGGAAAGTCTTGTCCTATCTCTTTTTGCTTGTCCTAGTTTCACTGAGCTGTGATGATGGAATCCATAGTTTTCTTACACCATTATTTTACAAAATCACAACAGAATGACCTCAAGTGTCTAATTAAACACTTATTTGACTCGGATCTATAAAGTCATTTAAGTCCTTAACTGGGTAAAGGTTAGGCACCTGTACTTCTTTGTGATCTGAGTCCACATTCTTTTAGCAGTAACAAAGCCAAGTCCATTGTGAGATGAAAACACGTTGCTTTTTTTGTTTGTTTGTTTGGGGGAGGAGAGAAGGTTCTTTTGCTTTTTGGTGGATATTTCCAATGAACTATTGTCTTGCATTTGTTCAGATTGCTAGTTCTGCTTACATAAACAGCCTGACTGCCGAATGCATATCCATGGTAACTGATTTAATACAGACTCAGACTGCAGTGGTGTTAACTTGGTGTTGTTAATGTCAATGGCAAATCTCCTACTGATTTCAGTGCTGCCAGTAACGCTACTGTTCTTATAAATTGCACACAGAACCCTAACTACTGTCTGTGTTGTTATCAGATACTGAGCATATCTAAAAGTATAAGCTTAACAAGGTTTCCATATCAGAAACCATCCATATCCATACCTGCTGTCGTTTATATATTAATGTCTCTGGGACTCTGTATCTGACATATATATACCATGTATCTGACATACATGGAAGCATCCTGTTCAACTTCAGCTGGACCCTGGTATCACTTATGCTCCTCCTGTACTTGCAGACAGTGCTGGATCTAACTTTGCCATTCCTCTTGCCTTTGAGACTGTTCCTGCATATCTTCCAACTATCAAATGAGTATCTCAAGTTCCAGTGCCTCAGGTGGTCTTCGTCTGACACAGTCATTTATTGATTGCATTATTTACGATGTTACTGATGCTCAGCTATAGCATTAACTCTCATCATTCTTCCCAACTGCTTTCCCCCTAATCCAGTCAATGAAGAGAAGCCTTGCCTTAATTTCAGTAATATATGAACTCTGGGCAGGTTGCTCCAGATGACCAATCAATTGCACAACTCAATACCAATCACAAGGCCCTCTTTGGAGGCATTACAGCAGAAATCCGTATTGTTCTGTTACAGCCTTGCATGCTACCTGTTTGATGATGTCAGCTACCTTTCACCGTTCATTACTCCACACTGTCTGTGTGAAGATTCTCAAAATTATTTTTTATAGTGACTTTGTGGCCATAACATTTCCTCCGAATTTCCCATGGTGTCATATCTTAGTTCACTAATTTTCCAGTATATCTGCCCACATTCCTGCTTTCTCCTGATAGACAAATTAATATGCTCACTGGTAAGTCTAAGTACAACTCAAACATTGTTTACTGTAGTTAGTTGTTGATTTATGGCCGCTCACACAGCACCAGTACTGTCATTTATTTCAATGTAAAGACATTGCTTTGGGCAGAAAAAAAAATAGAATGGTTTCAAGGAATAATATGAGAACCTTTCAAGAAACTCCTGCATAGCATAAAATAATGTGCAATATTTAACCTTCACAGTTGCCCAAAATAGTCCAGGAGGAGGAAGGAATACCTTCAATAAATTGATCCCAATTAAAGAAAGAGAAACGATTGTATCCTTGTTACAAAACTACAAGCATTATAAAACAGGCATACTAAAAGCACATGAGTTCATTTGATTCACAGTCTCATGAATTCTTTGTGTCTGTAGATCTGAGGAGCTTTCAAAATATTCTGAAAGGTCTTGGGTGTAATCAGCAAGGATTTTGTGCACCTGATTGTATATCAGAAAAGATATCTGTTACCCACTGTAATAGTTGCATGGATAGTAATAAATATGTTGCCTCTGAAAAGTAAAGAATGTACCCATATAAAAATGTATATTTTCTTTTTTATATGGGTAAAAGCCTAAAGTCAAGTTCGGTTTGAGATAACTCTCAAGGAATTACAGATTAGAAAATTTGATTTTACACTGCCACATACCACAGATCCAAGCATACATATACTTTTTTGGATAGACTTGATTTGTATTGTGCAGACCCAGTCCTGTGGGTCCCATCTGTTTCTGGAATGAAATAATTACATAATCTTAAAGTCCTTCTATAAAAGACTATGACATTACCTGCCAGAAAGTGATGATAAATAGGATTTATAGGCCACCTTAGTTTAGCCTGCTAAAGAACAGCGCAGATACCAGCAGCTGAGCTGCCATTTTCACAGAGGATAAGCAAAGACGGGTCAGGGAGCATTCTGTTGTCAGTGAAGAGACCGTACCAATGATTACACTAATTAAACTCATTTTCTGTGCCTAGTTACAGAGGACATGGAAAACCGTTTCCTTCTCTGCTCTTTCTTTTCTCAAACAAGTATTTACCTTTTCTGGAACCAAGAGTACTTTATGCCATGAAGCTTTTATTTCAGAGTGTGCGTATATATGTATTTATGTATATATGTATGTCTGTATGCATACAAACCTTTCTACTTCAGGGAAATATTAAAAGTGAAGGTATAAATATTTGCAGGAAGCATCCTGATATACAAGAAGGACTGCATGGAAAATGCAATATATACATCTGCTTCAAGACTGTGGTAAAGAATTTGGGCTTCATTTTCAGAGTTCCTGTGTAGGCCCAGAACTAATAGGAATTATAAATGTTCAGCATTTTGGGAAGCACCTCCTCTGTCTCCATGACGGAGGGAAGTAGAGGCTGTGTTCGGAGGTGGACTCCAATGTTAGGTGAATCAAATTAAAATATTTGTTTTGGCAAAGCCCAATTAAGATGTATCATCTAAGTAAGCCCCTACATTTAGCTGCACTAGTCACTATATAGGGTATTTTTCTGTAGGAACATATTAAGATTTTACTGAAGCTGTATTAAGCAAAAACTCTTGCTAAAATGCTGAAAAGGATATTGTGAGGATCTCCTCAGCCTATGCTTTTTTTCTCAAGATCTCATATTAATATTCCAGTAATAAGTAAAAAATCAAAATTAATATTCTGTAATTAAGGCACGTGGGAAAATATACAAACACAATGAAGACCAAATTCTTCAAAATATAATGCACATCATAGAAATTTCTAGGAAATGAACACCTAACGCTAACTTTAAAGCAATGCTACTGATACGTGTACATCAGAGATACTTAGGAAATATAAAACCATGTTTAGTAACAGTGAAATATCGTAAGCAATTTTTAACGAGTCCATTCTAAATGCAGAGCAAAACACTGTCATCCTAAAGACTGGTGTGGTGGGCTTTAAGTGTGATAATTTCAAGTCATACTACCTTGACTAAGCTAACATCCAAAAAAAGAACAATTTGCCGGAAACTGTAAAAAACTAAATAAGTGGAATTCTAAGTCATTTCTATCAATACTAATTATGTGACTGCAACAAGGTTGAATTAGTTGACTCTCTAGTCAATATTCTCAGACTAGTCTTAATTATTGTGTCTTCTTTAACAGAACAAATTAAAGTTTCAGTGCTGTGCTGTAGGTTTACACTTTTTCCCTCTACTCATTCAAAATTTTTTCTAGTTAAATAGGTTTTTCCTAGTAGCAAGATATCTGAGGCACATATAGTTAATCTGAATCAATTTCTACTGGAGCTACAGTTCAAGTCACTCACGCCTAAATAAATATATTATAAATTCAGATATCCTGATATAAGAAAGAAAACTTGAAGAGCAAACTCTGAGTGTACTTTTTAGTTATAGCATACTTTTGTTTCACTGCAGAAAGTTTTGTACTTATTATAAATTTTCAAAATGAAATAAAGGTAAAGAAACATCTAAATACAGTCCTTCTTTTAAAAGTCAGATAGCCAAACCAATCTCTGTAAAAAAGTAATTATACAAATTTTAGATACAATTTTCAAAAATGGATGGTTTCCTGATCTGAGTTCTGTTTCCAGCAGAGCAATTATGAAAAGGTTGCAAATTCATTGTACATTTACAAACAATTGAATGAAACCCAGTAATTCTGACTTTTGTGAAATACAGTCCCTTCCAGAGATGTATAAACATCGCTAGGAATAGACTTTCTAGAAGAATGCCCAGAATCCTATCTGTCAATTTTAAGAAAATAAATGCAAATGCAGATATATTGAATAACATGTCAAATCTTTTAGAAGATACTGTGCATTATAGTGATAATAAATTGTCTGAAATTCGTTTATGTTGTTCCGCTGATATTAATGAAAATTGGCCTCATTTTTTTTAGGGCAGAAATCATTACATAGTTCTCCATGTAAATTATTTAGCTCTCTATCCACTTGGTCCTGTAGAAGATCAGCCTCAAACCTAGGTAAAGTTTTTCATCAAAGATCAAATAGTCTGAAGATTATTTTTTAAACACCTTTTTTCAAGGAAATATTTTTCTATCTGGTATCTTTACTACAAAAGGTAAAGCTGAATAGATATGAGCAACTATTGAAGTCTAAAATCTCTGCATCTTTTAAATAACTCAGTTCCAGAAAAACAGAGTGCTACTTTCTGTGAAACAAACACAGTCAAAGAAAACAGACCTAAGAAGAAATATCTTTAAAAAGTAAAAAAAAAAAAGAATTAAAAATCCAATCTAAATATCTAAAAGTCTGCCTTTTCTTCATACATCTCACAACATTGTTTAGAAATATCACCACACAACTATCCAAGGATACCTTCTTTATTTTAAAGATCCATAAAAAACTCCTGATGAAAAGTAGGTGATATCTACAGTAATTTAAAAAGTTACATAAAACTGTTGAAAACTATAGCAGTAAACAACAATCAGTGGCTGCCAAAACCATACTGACAAAGGAAGAGTTAGGAAGAAAAATAAAACACAGGGTACAAAACTCCCATTTCAGTTTTGAACATAATAGATGAAATATTCACCTTGGCCCTGCGGTCAGTATACTCATTTTTGTGTGGATCTGAGCTGGGACAAACAATGGTAATAAATACAGCTGTTTCTAAGGCTAAATACAATAGACTGATAACTCTCATTTCCAAAAATTAAATACTAGTTTCTAAACTTTCTATTGACTCTTCTTACAGAATGGCAAAGACATAGTCTGAGAGGTGTATGTTTTGATGTGTGAGAAAAGAAAAAAGTTGATGATGTGATGGTATTACCACATGGTACGCCATTTTGGTTTTGAAAATCCTTCAAATTTGCTTGAGTTTCTTGATAATTTGCCTTCAAGAGATGGAATTGAGGGGAGAAAATGGCTGTAATCCTGCCATACAGCATATTCCCTTCACTATTTTCTTGGGCCTTGTAAGAAGAGAGTTTTTCACAAAACGGAAAGCAGTGGTTATAAATGCAATGTGAATTTTCATGAGAAAAAAAAGAAAACCTCATTGTGAAGAATAATCTTAATTTTTACAGCCTTGACAATATCCCATTAGCTTAGAAGACAAAACTACAAGCAAGTCATACTACAGTTTTATTGTCAGGGTATGAAGCGGAGCAGGGAAATATTAAATTTTCAAATTGCATTCACTTTCAAATCAAGATTTGGTAGAAAATGCTTTTTTAAATAGTGGTTATCCTTAGCTGTCAAAACGCTGTTTACGTGCTGTCTGGAAAAATTATCATTCATATTCATTTGTCAGTAGTTGTCCCACTCTTCACAGTCAGGCAAAGAGAGGTTGTTATAATTCAAGTCAAAGTTGGTTTTTGTCAACGATATTTATTGCTCCTAAACACCAATATGTAGACAAACCTTTCCTGATCCTTAATGCTGCTTGCACATTTTGCAATGCTGTATTTCAGGCTAACCCTTTATATGTGAAGAGTTATATTTGGGAGGGGAATGGGATCTTCTGTTATGAAGGAGACAGTATATGTCTTTTGATCTTTCAATTTAGTGATATACAGTATTTTTCTGACATGCTACAACATCAAAGAAAGCTATTCTACAAAAACCTGACCATCACATTTCAGAGAACTTGCTTTGCATAATTCATCTCCATTAGTGTTTCCATACAGGTTGTGAGTATGACAGTTAAATGTCTTCATGCATTTCTATCACTTTGTGTAATAAAATGTCAAACTTCCTATGCATACTGAAGACAAAAATGTACAATATGTAATGTAAAATCAAGACGTGCACAACCAGAACACGACAGTATTCTATAAACAGGGGTAGTTGGTATCAGACTGAAATCCAGAAATTACAGTCTCTTAGGTATAATGGTTTCATTAAAATGTTCAAACAGTGTCTCCAAAGCTAATTTTCTTTCCAAAGTACCCATGCATAGAAAGTACAGCAATAAGACATCCCCCTGCTATGCCTTTCTGAATAGCAGATTAACTGCAGAACTAGAATGATGTCAATTTGTTTCAAAATATTGCAGCAAAGCTTTTGAATGGATGAGCAATTACTAACAGAGGGTGCAATTATAACGGAGTCACAGGGAATGCTTTAATATGGTTCTTCTCCTATGTACAAGGAATTACAAGAAAATGTAATGAAAGAGGAATAATGAGACAGCTGGGATTGACAGCACCTTGGCAGCTGTCACTAAGAAAGTAAGTGCATTAGTTCAGTGGAGTCCGTTCTTCAAGACATCTCCTAAAGAAGGATAAGGAAAATTAGCATCTTGTCAGAGGGTAGCTGAAACCATAACCAACAGTGGCTGCAGAATATTTACTTGAATCAAAACAAAATTTAATTTTTGTACTAATTAACTCTTAAAAGACAGTCATTGGGACAGTCATTGGTGCAGTTTTAACTAGAAAATATTTGTTTTTTCTCTTCTTATCCCAGATCCCCAACTTGGTTTTTGTTAGCTCTTTGGAGATGATATAAAAATCTACTCACTTGTGACCTCTCTTCCCCACAAGCTCACTCAACAATTCACTTTTTTGTTTCTGAATGAAATTTTTACAAAGTGCTTTTTGCCATTTGTCACATTAAGGTGGCTTAATACTATTTCTACACTTAAATAGGTCCTGCCTGGAGCCAGCTGGTCTGCCTAGACAGGTTTGGGAGGAAGAAAATTAAGTTTCAGAAGCAATGGGCCAAATTCTCCTTTCAATTATCCATTGTAACCTCATTACATGCAAAATCAATGATACAATGTGCTCCCATGTTTGCTAGTGGAATCAATATAGTTGTCTTTTATGGTATTCAAATGCTACAAAGATGGCAAATGTTTTTATTAAAGATAAACAACTGCAACAAAACCCCCAAACAGAAAAAAGCTTTATCTAGACTACTGCCAAAGTTCATATTTTGAACAATGTTGTTCTTAAGTTACCAAAAGATACATGAAACAAAACTATGAGATCAAACTGTACTGTGTCTGGTTCTGGGCTCCTCAGTACAAGAAAGACATGGGCATAATGGAGAGAGTGCAACTAAGGGCCACTAAGATCTTTAAAGGACTGGAGCGTCTCTCCTATGAGGAATGGCTGAGACAGCTGGGATTGTTTAGCCAGAAGAGAAGGCTCACGGGGCATCGTGTTAATGTGTATAAATACCTTAAGGGAGGGTGAAAAGAGGACAGAGCCAAGCTCTCTTCACTGGTGCAGGACCAGAAGCAATGGACACATACTGAAACACAGGAGGTTCCCTCTGAACATCAGGAAAAACTTCTTTCTGTGAGGTTGACCAAGCACTGGCACAGGTTGCCCAGGGAGGTGGTGGTGTCTCCATCCTTGGAGGTATTCAAAAGCTGCCTGGACATGGTCCTGGGCAACTGGCTCTAGATGGCCCTGCTTGAGCAGGGGGGTTGGACCAGATGATCTCCAGAGGTCCCTTCCAACCTCAACCATTCTGTGATTTTGTGATTCTCTGAAATATTCACATACTTGGTATGAAACTGTGGAAAAAGGGTACGAACAAAAGATATCCAACAGCAGAAGCTGTTTCTTCAGCACACTACTTCTACACCTACTAAGTAAGAAATTCTCTTTGGAGTGTCCCTGTCTAAATAACTCACCCAAGAGAAGGAAGGTATTAACACACCTACTCCAATAGTATACTTTAGATTTGAGGGGTTCTGTTGTACGTTTGTGGGGTTTTTAACAGGCTTACAATGATTTACAATTTCAACTTTATAAACATGAAAAAATCCATTAAAAATGTATTCCATCTTCATTTATGACAGAGAAAAACTTTTTTTTTTGTGAAGGTACAGATAATTGAATTGGAATTCTTGAACAGTCTCACTGTTCATAAAAGTGTTAATCCCAGTCCACTCAGCTAGCTGCGTAAACTATGATCATCAGGTTTCAGAGCTCCAACACAGGATTCGGCTCTTCATTGTCTTGGAAACAAAGTCAGATAGACCTTTACAATCCAAACACTGGGTATCACAGTTAAGATTTGTTTGGGTAAAAGTTACAGCATCAGGTGCAAAGTGCTATTGGCATATACACCACAGAAATTCCGCTTTTTATTACCATCTGGAAGTATGCCTTTTCATTTTCCCATATATATAAGTTTCTTGGCTTCTTATTACTACTCAGTATTGTTGCTGGTACTATGTGCATGAGCCAGAAATATTATTTTACCATTAAATCTATAGTTATTAATACAAGGAATAATAATAATAATAGAGTATCTAGGAGCACGAGAGAGACAGATCATGACTCCATTCTGCTCTGCACTCTAGAATTGCAGGACTAAATATGGTGGCTCCCCTAAAAAGTTTTAAAAAGTCTTCCTTTCTGCGCTTTCATTTTGTAAGCATACTTTGTAAAATAAGAAAAATATTCTTAAAACATGCATAACCATGGCGGAAATCTAGAGGCAGAATTAAAGCACAAGAGTATTTTCTTCCATATCTCATCAGTAACCACTTACATTTCCCCATTGCATCCCTACATACATCCCAGAGCAATCCAAACAGGAAATTAGGTCTTCCGGCTTTCTCCACCATTTTTCAAAAGAATCTGTGCATGAGAAGATAGCCTACTTCCTAGACTATATTAACACATGATAATTACATTTTCAAAGCAAAAAGGAGCACATGTCCTTTGTAGTCTTTGATGGTAACTTTAAATTGCACTCATTGCTTTATAGCAAGTATCTCACTCTAATGAAAAATAAAGTTATAATACTGAATAATTGTTCACTGCTTTCCAACTTCAAAGTGCTTTGTAAATATGACCTAATTCATCACAATTTTCAGTACTCAAGGGAATTGGGTACACAACAGCAGAGATAGATAGGAAAAGCAAGGCAGACAGGGCTAATGGTCAAATTCCATAATTTTTGCTGAGGCAAGTCCTTGCTCAGGATTTTCCTTAAATAAAAACTGAATCTAAGAAAGGAGGTAAAATTTTACAAAATCAAGAATTGTAGCTAAAAGTACAGCTCTCATGGATTTAGTGTTTGGTGTTTGGCAACAGTGCTTTCAGAAATCTCTGTAACTCCACACAAAACCTGAGGATAAGGCCTGTGCCAGGCCCTCACAATCTGCATGTAGCAGATATAAATTCCTTCCTCCACACCATAAAGCAAGTAAGCTCCTACAGACTTCTACTACCAGTTTTGGCTTGCTTTTATCTTCCTGTAAGAAGATTTGGCTAGTCGGCTCACATTATATATGGACCCCTTAACAACCCATTCAACTTTTGCCCCAAAAGCTTCCTATCCCGCAAGCGCAGAACACTTCTTCATTGCAATTACTGCAGCATGCAAACACACGACTACAGTGGATCCATGGCTTTGAAGCCATGTACATCCATCTAAAGGGAACAGCATTATTCCTGAGGATTTAACCACGCAACAGAGGAAGCGTCATTACCATGATTTGCCCATCTCTGTCTATAACTTTATGTGATCAGTGAAAACGTGAATGAAAATAAGAAATGTTCCAATAGACTAATTCTGGAGTCATCAATGATATTTGGTGTTAGCAATATTTCTCAGTCTCTTTTTCCAAACCTTAGTCAATGCACAATAACTAATGCACAGTTTTAAGCCATTTTTAATAGTGGAAGGATCCTTTCAATTAATATGAATATATATATATAAAAAATCTATTTATATTTACACTGATAAATTTTAATAGACCTATATATATACACTATACAAATATTTACACACTGTATGAAAAATATTGGATCACCATGAAACAAAAAACAGTAGGGAAAGCAGATTTGCTGATATTGAAGATCATTTATACATATCATACATGACTGCTCAGATAAAATATTCGCTTGTCATTAGACAGCTATGTAACTAATTGTTTGGAGAACATTGGCTAGGTTTCCAGAACTTTTTTTTTTTAAACATTGCATTAAAAAAAAAAACAAACCTCTGCATGGTTTACATTCAAAACAGCCAAAAGACAGCTGATCTGAAGACAGGGTCTTCTTTATCTGCTTTTGATACTTTTTTCCAGTATTCCTGTTAGTTACGGCTACCACTGAAATAAGGAAGGAGGGAGGGGGAGCAAGCAAGTGGAAGGAAGGAAGGAAATTACCCCATTCATCTCTTTCTTATGCTTAATGCTTGGTTTAATTGTACATAATATGGGATCACCTAACTCAGAGGAATTATCCCTCAGTTTGCCAGGAGTAACTAAGCCAATAAGTAGCCTGAAATATGGAGGAAAATGAATGGGAAAAAAATGCATCCAGCTTTGTACAGGAATTATCTAAACTAAACCACCCCTAGTGTGGGATATTCTCACCTCTTAAAATTGGATTAATGATTGTGACCATAAACAAAGCCATTGTGTTTTATTCTAATCCAGCAGGAAAGCATGTATTAGTACCATAAAACACTTTTTTCATGAATGTTTGCCCACTAGACTACTGGCATTTTATGCATATAGGACCACACATGCTGGGAATTTTCGCAAATACTTTTGCCATTTTAATGCTTGTACAAAGCTTGAGCATTTCTGTGAACATGGTCATTGGCCTAGAAGATGAAACCATCTTTTCATTTACTAAAAATATGTGTAAGGTGGGAGATAATCCAGTGCAGTGGTGCTGGAAGATGTCTGCTACCAAAGTGTTTCTCCTTCCAGGGAACTAGATAAAACAGTGGTTTTGGCCGTATAATAATTTGGTCTCTTTGTTAGTTCCAATAATGCCATATTTTACTCTGCTTGTAGCTCATTTTATGTGTTTAATGAGCTCAGATGTAAGTAGATCAATAGAACATACCATGTAAGTAAATCAGTAGTAGTTAAAAGGTCAAAGTTTGTATCTGATCAGGAAAAAAAAAGACTCTTAAAAATGACCATATGGCACTATATATATCTACTGTATATGTCTGACTACCCTGCCAGCTTCCCTGAAGCAGGGACGCCCCACAAATCACCTGGATCATCCCATTAAACAGGCCATATTGTGCAGGGAAAGAAGCAGGTCTATGAAAGCTGCAGGAAAATATCACTGCTCTGCAGTTTCAACTTACCATCCAGAAATTACAAGAAACAAATGACTGGTCTGTTAAATTAGATTTATCGCAAGCATACAATATTTGGTAACATGGATTCAACAGGAGAAAACCTCAGCCGGCGGTACTTGGCAAACATGCCGTGGAAGTGGGACCACAAGCTGGAGTGAGATCAAGTCCCCCCTCCTCCTCCCTGCCCCACAAGCATCCCCTAAATACCATCTTCTTTCCCCTGGGTCTGCCCCAGCTATTCAGAGAGAGGAGCGCCATGAAGGCTTGGCAGTGTCTTGTTCTGCCTGGCTGCATGGATTGCTCACTGCCTGGCTCTGGCAAGGGTGGGAGAAAGCCACTGCCACCACAATACACAGACATATGAGATGGAGCCTTAGTGCCACGGATGTGTGAGAGAGGAGTCACCCCTGAGTTTTCGCTGTGCATGAGACTAAGGAGCACGCTCTCCCAAAATACTCTTTCCACCGGCAGTAACTTTCTTGAATGAAAACACTTGTTAATTAGCAGCCACCTTTTTATTAGCAATAGAGTTAGAAAACAAGACAGGAAAACTCAAAAGTTTATTCTATCAAGCTGTAACGTAAAACAAAAAAAGCCATTTCACATAATTGAGTCCTGCTGTTAGTTGTTGGTGGTTTGGGTTTGGTTGGAGGGAATGTGTGCTTGTTTTTATTTGATGTACAGATTTATCTCAGTTGTAATGTTGTCATGATGTTTTTTACAGAGGAAATCGATTGAAACAGTTTACTTATTTGGTTTTCTTGTTCCTGCAGAAACGGAAACCTGAGCATGCCGGTGCTTTGCTAATACATGTAAACCGTAAAATTACACTGGCTGAGAACAACAGCTCGAACTAACTGAAACAGGCAGCAGGATACTTTCATTATCCACCCTAAGTGAAACTAGAATACTGAGAAGCAAGAATAAAAAGTGAAAGGTAAATTAGGAACTGATTTTATAAATCCCTGTGAGCAGCCTGCTAGTCTTCGTATATAAACAATCAAATACAAAATACTTTCACGAATAAGGGTTTGCAGGATTGGAGCAACAGATTTCAAACAATATTAATAAAAAAGAGTAATCTAAGGTGCTATTAGCAACAAAAAGAAAGACTTTCATAGTGTATCTAATTATTGTTGTCTTGATTAGGTCTATTAAAATATTACTAGTGTTTAGCTTATTGTGTTTTTTTCCCTTTTTCAGTGTTTTTCCTGATAATATATATTTTTTAGCTTGAATACAAATTTTAGGGAAAACATGAACAATCTATGATTCTAATATGCATTATGCCAAGAACATACTAAATTTAATTTAATTGCTTTTACTGAAATCAAAGAAGGTCATCAGAAAGTTTAGGAAGGAGGATACTAACAGAAAAATCCATCCAAAATGATCAATTCAATTACTTTTCATCAGTCACACAGCTGGGAACAAATTTGTACTATTTGGCTCAGGATAACATTTGCTTAATCCCTATCCACATGCTCAGTGTTGAGCACATGCTTACAAGCCTTGGTGAACAAATGTTTAGAGACAGAAAACTGAATCAGGATATTAGTCTTCTCTATTCCTATTCCTACAGAATTCCTCCAAAAGATGAACTAGTTCCCAAAAGCTATGCCTAAGTACAGAATGTGATACTAAAGCGAGTCCAGCTTTGAAATACCTTGTCAGATCAAAACCATCACAAATTCATGATGCAAACCATTGATCACGTGCAAATGGCAGGTGCTGGTTCAAATGTGTTCAAAGAGGTTTTTTGACAAATTAGCTTTACACGGGCAGGTTTGAGGACTGCTCAAATATTGTCTGTCCACTGCTGCCCATATAAAACCAGCATAAAAGTGGGAGGCCAACGTAAGCTCTGTATATGTGCTCTGGTTAATTTGCCAGAAATGCAATTGTGTGTCCATTCCTCATCCAGATGAAATTAGGACTCCTGGGTCACCCAGTAGCACACAGATCAGGTATTAACAATTGTGGAATGAAAGCCTAATTATATTCACTGTAAAATGGGTATATTAATAGTTCTCACCACAGCCAGAGTATAGAGAGGATTAATTCAAATCCCTGTAAATCCCAGAGGCCCTATATCTCATTCTGTTGTGGAAAATTCAGCAAAGTAGTAACATTTCAGAACTTAATTTTCTCTATTTTGAAATTGTCTTGACAGGAATATATATCAATATTATTGTTCACACTACATAAGCAAAAGATAACAATAGAAACTAGACTACAAAATCCTAAATAATGTACCTCATTCTGATATCGTCATTATCCAAACTACAATTCAAAATGTCTTCTTATCCAAATGACTTTTTAGAGAGGAATTCTTGGTCAAATTCTCATTGGAAAGCTTGCCTCAGTGGGAACAAAGAATGATCCACTAGATATTCCCTGAAACAGCTGAAACTACTTAACTCAGTCCATGAACTGATTGGAAAACTGTAAATAAATTCCTACTGTACATGAAAATGGCGCACATTTATACAGTCGATGCTGGAAATTACCAACAAGGAAAAAAGCAGAGTTTCTTTCCATATTTGGAAGATAAATAAATTGACAACAACAATTATCCTGTTCTGGTTAGTCGTCTTTGCAGGAGAATGAGTTACTCAACCCAACTTCAGAAGCTGAAGGCTACTGACTCGGTGCAACTGCCATTTTCCCATTTCCCTGTCATCCCATTACATGAAACTACCTGGTTTCTATCATATTAGCTAGACTCCATATTCTTGTAAATGCAATAAGGCAGAATCTCTACAAGAATTACCTTCCCTTTCTGCATCATAATAAGTACTGCAACATCAAAGCTCCACCCCTCATTTCAAGTGTAGGGCTACTTGAAGTCAAGCCTCCATTTGTTTCCAAGGTAACAAAGAGAAACTCAACTCCAGCCTGTTTCTGGATTTACAAGTAAAAATTAACCAAGTGATGGATATATATGCCTTGCTTTCACTGAATATTTGTCGAAAGTTAATGATTGTACCAAGTAGAGTGAACAAATTGAAATATATTTCAAATAAAGAGAACATTTTGGAATAAATTATATCAACAAAAGATTGCAAATCGCAAGATACATTTACATCCACAACCCCACCTCTGTAAAGAAAGTACATAATTTAATGAACAAATTTAGGAATTACATCGTCTTATTTTACAGCAGCCATTTAGGATAAATGTGAGTTCTACTTTAACAGCTTGTGTGTAACAAAAAATATATTGGACACACTGGCTAACAGTATCTCAAAATACCTTACTATGCATTGTTCAGGGTTAAAGCTGGGAAATGTACGTCACTGCTAGTGATTGTTCCATATTTAAAAGCCTTTTCAAGAATAGAGCATATTGCAACTTACAGACAAGTGTATGATTTCAACTTGGAGGGAAGCAATAAGCTAATCAGAGCCAGAATAGAAGCAGGAACCTTTCTGCAACCCTTGGGACAGAAGCATTTTCCATGGAACTGAAATCTGCAAGTTTCAGCCTAGGCAAATTGCAGTGTACCCCCAGAGAGAACTCAGGGGAATAAACACAATAACTAATAAATACGATTGCTAATTTTTCTTTGCGATCTTGCCACAATTCTGATCTCCATCTTTAACCTTTCCCATCCAGTCCTACCTGCCATTTTCCTAACATATTTCATTTCAGCTTACCTCAGGTACTGGCAACTCATAGTCAATGTGGTAAATTTCCAAGTTAGCATACTGCTGACGTTGCCTTTACTTTGGAAACTGCTCTCTCTGGTAGATCATTGCATCACACACTCAAAATCCAGTTTGGTGTCTTCTCCCACCCAGATTCAAGCAACCTGATTTTTTTTTTTTTTTCTGAGAGAAAACACAAAGAAACGCAAATGTCCAAGTTGCTTTCGATACTCCCCAAACTCACTGTGCCAGGGTGATTACTTCTGTCCTTGAACTTTTCCTTCTTACTCTCACTGCATTTTTTGTCAGAACTACTTCAGCCACAGAAGTGGAAGACAAGTAACTAAACTGAATTTTAATCAAGGCTCAAACTCATTCGTGATTTGGATGCCTCCAAGCAAGCAACTTATCCACGTATATAATCCATGTGCCTGTTTGTGTGTGAAGACTGAGCTATACAAATCCACTCACATTAAAGACACCTAAAGAGAAAAATTGTCTAAACAGGCACAGACCAGATAAATAAGAGATATAGATGCCAAGCTGCAGCAAGTAGAATGGGCTTCTGAAGAGATATATCAACAAAAATTCCAATTATTCAACTACAACTCTCCCTCATTTAACTATTCTTCTCTCAAATCTTCCTGATATTTAACAATTATTTCCTTTCCCTTCCTGAGAATGAAGAGGACTATTAAAGATCTAAGACTCAAGAACATATCTGAAACTGATTGTCCTTTGACTTTTGACAGAAATCTTTGGTCAAAGAAAACACCCTGAAAATTGACACTGCAGGACTCTGCTTGAAAATTTCAGCTGCAGCCAGAAGAAAATTACTTCCTTCAGATTCCTGCTGCATCCTAAGCAAAGGCTTGATAAGAAAAGAATACAACAAACTTAACCAAAAAGCTCCAACCCAGAAAAACCTTGTCTGCTAGGACTGCTTAGCCAAACAAGCATTTCTAGTAAATCCCTTGGTGCTGTTTCATCTCTCCTTCCAGCCCAACAGATAACGAGCTGCCTCAATACCTACAAAATATTTTGTTAAAAAACTGTTGTACATACATAGAGAAATAGAACTTTCTGCTGGTCCCTAGACTGGAAAGTGAAAAAAAAGGAAGTCTTTGGATGGAGTAGAGGAGGCTTTTAGAGGTAGACGCAGGAGGTTGAAAGATGTTANAATAATTTAATCGATATTAATTTAAATACATTTAAATATATTTAAAAGTATACATATAAATAGCATAATAAGCTATTTCTCTGTGCTAAATGGAAGAGAATCTGGGACTGATCCTTGACCTTGAAGCCAAGTGGCTCACATGGAATCTGCCTAAAGGTAGACCCTTCTCAAGAGGAACTGTGCTAGAAAAAGCCAGATGTAGTTGTCCTAAACAGACCCAGGAACTGAGCTAACCATAAACTGTGCAATTTTGGACCATCACAGCTGCAGTGCCCTTGCCCTTTTTTATTTATGTATA
>WAAD01027476.1:1193-28828 GCA_013389945.1 Fregata magnificens | reverse complement strand
AGATTTAAGTGGCTCCGTTAGTCTCTTTGGGCAGTCAGACAAGTTGGAAAGAACAGGTTATATTGTGATCAATGAAGAATTCCCGGACGCTGACTTGAGGAAAGCGAAAAATGACAAATTAGTGGCATAATTTAGTTAATATAATAAAAATATATATATTAATTTAATCATTAAATAATAATTTAATCGATATTAATTTAAATACATTTAAATATATTTAAAAGTATACATATAAATAGCATAATAAGCTATTTCTCTGTGCTAAATGGAAGAGAATCTGGGACTGATCCTTGACCTTGAAGCCAAGTGGCTCACATGGAATCTGCCTAAAGGTAGACCCTTCTCAAGAGGAACTGTGCTAGAAAAAGCCAGATGTAGTTGTCCTAAACAGACCCAGGAACTGAGCTAACNAGCATAAACACTTCCACAGAGTGCAAAGCAGGATCACAATAAGAAGGGATTAAGCTATGTTGAAGCAGTATATGTTAAACACTTAAGTGTGTAGGAAAAGGTGTAGTCTTAGCAGTAAGACAAGCAATTTGGTTGTGTGAGATGCAAAATCGGAACAAGTCTCTATCAGACCATTTGGAAGCCTCACCCGAGCTTGACTTCAAACTGACTAATCTAAAAGGATACTGTGTATGACTGCATGTCTCCATTCCTTCCTAATCTATCAAGGGCTAAGCTGTTTCTCTAGACTTTTTGGTTCTTGCAAACTAAGGCCAAAGTAAAATGCAAACGAGAAGTTCCAAGTATTGTCATGCTTGGGGAGCCTGCTGACTCCCTGGGGTCCCTGGGGACAAAATTTACTTTCAGTCAAAATCCAGGGTGAGAAGCAGAGGAGCTCAACTCAGTCCACCCAGGATCCTGAAATGACAAAGAGGTACCAACACCCCCAGAAGCATAGTCCTTTCCTGATTGCCTACAGGTCCCAGGGTAATAAACTAAACCTTTTGCTATCCTTAGGAGGATACCGCACTATCATTTTCCTGCTTTCATTCACAGAAATCAAGAAGGCTTTTTTAGAAGGTGATATATATATAAGATGCAGACAGAGGGGAAAAATAAATCTAACATATGTGGTTTTAAATATTTTGCAAATAATGTTCCCCTTCTGTCTCATTTACTACAACATTTTCTCTCCATCCCATCTTTAGCTGAACAGCAGGTGGAACAAAAAAGGAGGGAAATGTTGGTCTACTGATCAAGAAAATCACTCTCTGTTGGCACAGGTGTCTCACGTTTATTGCTTTTTTTCCTGTGCTAGGCAGTAAAAACCAGTGATTTTAGAGATGGGGATTTCAAATATAATTTTGTTTACTTATATTTCCTGAGATGATTTATCTTCTTTCTGTTCCAAACGGATTGTATCTCTGTATCTTCCCCAGCTGATATATGTAGCTTCGCAGGTATTTCCCACTTCCAGGCAAAGGTTGTTTAAATGTATTTTGCAAGGCTATTAACATACAGCTTCAGCTGTGGAGAAAAAATATATATCAGAACTTGATTAGATTAATTTTTCAAACACTTCTAGGTGAAACCACTGACTTTCCAACTTATAAAACAGTATCTCTATCAGAAAATAAGAATTTCTGTGACATTATCAAAGTGATGAGCACAGCTTTAGAGGAAAGTCCAAGTTAAACTTTGCAACTTGGAAGGGGAATTGAAGCATTTTAGTCACAGCATTCTTCCAGAAATTAGAGAATCTAATCTTTCAGTATAGAATAAATTTTGTCAGGTTAAAAGCAAATCTTCTATTTAACTGAGTGATTACACTGATTTTAAAAGTGCCATTCCAAATATTAGCAGGGTATATTAAAAATGTTCAATTCTCACTGAGAAGTTCAGCAGAAAGTTGTTTCATCATAAGCACTGGGTGATTTTCTTTGAAATAAGTATAGGGTTGATTATATAAATATACTTGTGTAAAAATGATAAGTGATCAGAGCTAAGCTTGATGCCTTTATAATATACATATTGCTGCTTTTATGCTATAAACATTAAAACATTTTGGGCTGGCATTAATATACCTTATTATCCATTCTATATGAACTTTCAATCTACAGTTTTTCTTAAAAATAGCATTTGGAGTATGCAAGCATGAAGAGTAATGTCACTCACGTTTATACTGTACAGCCCAAGTTTCAATCACGCCTGCTCTACACAAGTGGAGCAGGTGAACACTGCTTCCAGTACCCAAACTAACTCTACCCAGCACTGTGGTATCCACAAGGTGCGTATACATCTCAAATGGGACATAAAGGAGATCTAAGCCAATACCTATGTTTCAGCATATGGACTTGCTTGCAGGAGAACTTTCATTAGACCAGATTGTTCACAGGTCAGTTAATATCAATATATGATATTAATAGCATCTTAATATCATATAGTATTATAATATATTTATATTAATTGTACAGCCAGTTTAGTATTCAGTATATCCCTAGTATTGTGGCCTGCTCTCCTAATTTAAGAAAGCACCTAGAGTGACCAGCTTCCAACTCCTCTGTAAGGCCATATTTTTCGATACAATAGTGCAAGAGTTTTACATTGGTTTTCCAGTGGAGATAAGCTCATTTCAGTCACATACTATACAAATTGCTCACAAATACTCACATGAAGCTATGACTTGGCAGGGGCGAGGAGGTGGGTAGGTGGAGGTGAAGTAGAAAGGAAAGAACAGGGGGCTGCTGTTTGGTAATGGGGAGGTAAGACCAGGCAGGGGAAGGGAGTTGTCCACACTTCCATAAATTCAAGATATTCAGCAAAAGGCACCCTCTGCGACCCAAGCAGCCTTTCTGCTATAGAGACAAAAGACAAAGCTCCTCCATAACCCCTGCACCATCTCCCATGTCTCCTACTCCTTGCTCAGAGTCTTGCCCAAAATCTATCTTCCAACAATCTGACTCCAAAGCTAAAAAAAGGTTTATACAAGGCAACTTGTTTCTTTGGCCTGGACTATAATATGCTTCAAGGGACCTGAGCTTGAAGCAGAGCATGGAGTGTCTATAGTGCAGCTCATTGCTCACCTGAAACCTGAAACACATTTTCAGTCCTCTTAACCCAAGTGCAAAAGTGGACTTTAAAGGGAACAGGATCAGGCAGAGTAGGCAGCTTTGCTTTTAAATATCAGAAAACTTGAACAAATACACGGACGTAAAAGGAATTCCATGCAGGAACAATTTTAGAGTGTGTATAAACTCACATTTCCTGACTTCTGATTTTCAGTAGTTACGTACACCCTTTGTAGTTAAAAGTAAAGTTTTATAGGAAAAAGATTTCTAAACAAAAAGGTCATTATTTCACCTTCAGATGGATGAGACAATTTAAATTTGCGAAATATTTAGTGCACCTGATTTTTGTCTTCAATACTACAAAGGCATAAAGCTCAGCTTTTTTTTAAAACAGTGAATGCTCATTTCCAATGGCTGTAAACCAAATTAGTCTACTCAAATTTGACATAGAAGAAATTTGTTTAAGTTGTCAAATAAACACATTTTTAAGAAAAAAATTGTTACATGTGTTTTTGATATTTTGTTACAACAACTGAAGCCTCTGTTAGTTTACATTTAATTGCAATTTAAAGTTTAAAGCTTAGCAGTACTCAAAAGAGAATTATTGGTTTGGTAAAAAACCATCAGCTTATAAGCCTGCCTTAATCAAAACCCCAAATCTGGCAACAAAATGTCATTGTGAAGTCTTTGCTTTATGTACTGCTGGGAAAAGGTTTGCAATGTTAATATTTCAAAATGAATAATTTTGCAGAGTTTCTCAATGATTAATAAGCTTGCCATTTTTAATTTAAAACATGAAGCACACATTTGTATTCCTAATAATAAGTAGATGGAAGATTGTAAGCAGTTCAAGAAAATAAACTATATTATTTTTAATGTCATGTTCTCTGACATCATGAACATCACAGTCAAGAATGACAATGCAGAATCTGCCACATTGTGTTGGAAAAACAAACTAAATGCTTCTGGTTTGACCATGAGATATCCTAGCATATTCACAGAGCACCTTTCAATTTTTAGTTTTATCTTGCTGCCTTTATCTCTTTCCCTTTAGCAATTTTGGTGCCTGATAACTGTTTACACCCATTAGCAGGGGCTATTGTGACAATTTCTATTATCAGAAATTATTATTATTCCTCTGGCCAAAAGCCATCTGCTTATCTACCTAGGTTTTCATTCTAAACCCATCTCCGTACTATTTCCATGCCCACCACAACCCCACAGTTCGGCACTAGCAGAGCGAGTGCCACACAGCGTGGGGAAGGCGGAAGCACGGGGTCTGTTTCCAGATGCTTCCCTCTCTGCTGCTCTGGCAGAAGAAGCTAGCAGTGCTCGCCTGCCAAATGTGGCAAAACTCTGCTCCTAGCTCAAGCGAAATCTTGGCTTTGCTGAAACCCGTGGCACGATGCCCACCCTCTTCAGCAGAGCTGGGCTTCTGGCTCTGCGGTGGTGATGGGGAAGGACACGACTGCATGATAAAGCAAGGACAGCACTAGGCAAAGGAAGCAGAGACACCATGCACGTGGGTGAGGAGAGGCTGTGAAGGAAGTCAGGTAGCAACAAATCTTAGGTCTTTGGTCTCACTTGATGTGGTACATAAAGATGGATGATATTCACAACATTACTGAAATTATTTATTGACCAGAGTGGGCAAAACAACATGCTGACCATTCTATTTTTCTTTATTATCTTACACAATTTATTCTTATGCCTAACCTGAGCCCTGTAACATTTCATCACTGTGCTCTTTGTCCCTCTTTACCCCAGCATCTTTCTTACTACATGTCATCCTCATTCATCATGTCATATTTAAAATTTAGGTGGTAAGATCTCTTGGAACAAAGCTATATCTCACTGAAGCTCCTGAACAGAGCCTGCAGCACATCCTTCTTTGCATGCAAAATAATGAAATCAATACAAGTTTATTTTTATTGTTCTCTTCCGATATAGCAAGAGATGAGAGACTTAGGTTCCCCAGAATCTAATACTCTCAAGATATCATTTGATTTTTTTATCCTTGGACCCTCCACATTATGCAGTATTCCCTTCATTTTTAGATTGCAGATCTTTAAGAGAGCAGCTGAGGGAAACAATTTCAAGAATCTTTTCCCCAAAATGCACTTTCCATCCTTCATCATCACTTCAGAAACCAGAATACCATCATGAGCTCTTCCTTGGTGAGAGACTACAGAGCTGCTTGCCACCTGCCACCTAGCTCACATCCCCTGCTAGTGACCTGCCTTAACACCAGCCCTCAACAGTTTGATTTTTGTTCTTTTTAGTTTTAATGTGACATGTCTCTCAACATAGCAAAGGTTTAAAACATCAAACTCCTCACTTCGTCAATTCTCCTTCCTTTTGATGATGTGATCTGGATTCACAGCCTCACAAAATACATGGTGGAAAGGGATATGAGAGTCATCTGGCCAACAGACCTGTCCAAAGGCAAGAGTAACTGTACCTACACCAATTCTTGCCTAATCTCCAGTGGCCATGGAGAACTGGATATTCCTTTTTTTCTGAAGCAACCTTTCACTTACTTGAAGACTGAATACCGTGCTTGTTAGCTTACAAGCACTAACTCAGCTCATCTCCTGTGATTATTTTGCTACCAGGCTTGACATTTCTAGGCATTTTGATGTCCTTTCCTTTGTTTGTTTTAAATGTAATTTGTTCTGCACCATTGCATCATATGTTTGATACTTCAGTGCAGACTCCCTAGGGCCGATGTCAGCAACCTGACTAGAACAGTTTGTTGAACTGCAGGTTTATTTCTCAAAGCCAGGGTTATGTTTATTGCCAGGCACCTTATTGATATAATCTGAAATGCATTTGCCAGTGGAGCCTGGTTCCTGCTTATTTGGACCTCCCAGAGGGCCAAGAGCTGCACTCTTCCCAAGCTACCTTCCTCAGGAAGCAGAGCTCTCAGCTCCTGGCCCCAGAGCTGCAGCGTGGCATCCAAAATCTGCCCCTCTTCCATATTATAGGTGGTGAGTTCTTCCCAAGTGGACTTTTACTCATTCCCACCACTGCAACTGCCCTGGGACTTTAAAAATAAAGAGAAACAGAAGCTTGTGAGCTGCAGAAGGGACTGGCAAACTTGGCATGCATAGTAACAACATTTTAACATGTATGAATTCACACACAGATATTCTGCAACCCTGAAAAAGTATCAGCACTTGAAAATAAATTCATGGAAAACTAGCAGCCTTTGACATTTTCCATACCCTTAGATGACTACCCTAGCATTAAAGGCTGGGGGAAAGTCTGACAACTATCAGGGTGGAGAGTAAAGGCTGCAGAAGAAGACATTTACAGGGAAAATGAAATGTTATGGAGTAGCACAGGCAGAGATGCTACAGGCAGAAGGAATTTTGGTAAAGATTCCCTCTTATTCCCTCAGTATTACTCCCTAAACTTCTACTGAATTGCAAGGCTGGCATGAGATGTACATATAACCTTGATCATGTGAGCTCATCACTCCATCTAATAAATTCTCCCTCTCCTACTAATTTCGTATATTAACAAATATAAATTTGATTCTAGTTCTCAGTTGTTTCACAAGTGAACACAAACTAAAACAACATTATTTAAATTAATAAAAAGAATCTGTAAAAGTATTCTGAAGATTCTGTAATAATCTACATCCACTGTTGTTGCTTAAAGTTGCTGATTTCATGTGAAACTATTTAGAAATGGAAGATAGTTTGAAAGCAAAAGAGAGAAACTTTATTTTCAAAATCTCAAAATTATACATTTCATATATCATATTCTTCTGTAAAGTTCAACCACAAGGCTATGGCTTATCTTCCCTGTCTTGTTCCCTCCTTTGTGTTCCTTTGCCAGGCTTTCCAGGCAATTCTGCATCTTCCCTATCACAGTATCAGCTGCAACATTACTTTTTCAGGAGAGACCGTCTTTAAAGCTCTGGTGGTTGATATGCATCAATGCTATAATTTACTCCAAGAAATTATTGGATAGATTGTGAAATAAATTATAGAAGAAACTGGGTTTTTTTACTCATAAAAACTTCAAGACTTTAATTAATCTTTCCACTGTGAATGGTATGATAAATAAAAATCAGATATTTTCATTAATCCAAATAAAAGAAAAAAAATTAATCAAATTAAGCAAAATACTTTAATAATTTATCCTAACTTAGATATTCTAGACTTTTTTCCTTTAATTTTAAACTTCTGACATGAAAAATGTTTTTTTCAACTTTGAAACTCTTAGCATGCAAAGTATCAATATTTCATTTTAAAATCTTTTGATCGTTAGAGGCATGCTAAATATCAGTTGCCATTCATACCAAAAGTATTGAAACTAGCATATTCTCTGAACTTTCCACTTCCCTACAAATGTTTTAAATATAAGAACAAAACAAAACTAAAACCCAAAACATATATATTTCATAGAAAAATTGCTGTCCATCTATAGTAAAAAAAAAAAAAGGTTCCATAATTAAATTATTTCCCCTAAGAACATAACAGGTAAAATGAGAGGGGGGAGGACAGAAGACAGTGAGGAAAGAAAAAAAAATCAGAATCTGGGGGCTGTTGGGAAGAGGTAGCACCTGACATGCTTTAAAAAACTGTATTCTGCTCCCATTGTGTCAGGTTAGCACTAAATACCAAAGGTCAATTTTTTTACTTTCTGGGAATCTTTCCCATGTCATGCTGATGCATTTATGTTTTACACAAATTAACATGTTACTGCTAGACTAGATGGCTAATGGAATACATGTTTAATAATGTGAAAGCTCAAAATCACTTAAGAGTGTTAAATGAGGTACCACCACCTCCCCTGCCAAAAAGGCTGCCAGTGGCAGTGCCAGAGACAACATAGTTTCCAAATGAGTTGACTAGGAAACAACGGTGTCTCACTCTAGGAGGACAAGAAGATTCCCAGAAAAGATGCTGCCTCGTTCAGTCATATCCTCTGCATCTCACAGAAGTGCTGCCAGACAGTTACCTTTGTGCAGAGGACTACATGGGAAGAGTGTAATACATCACTCACAACTCCAGTGTCCTTATAAACCCAGCCAGTTTATCCAAGAAGAGACACTTGTAGCAGTTGCCAGTAGAATCAATAGACTGAAATTAATCATCTGCTGGCTGAACTCAGTAGGAGCCAACATGTGCTGGAGTCAGGGAAACGCAAGAGAGTCACACTTTTCATCTGCCTCAAGGTTGTCGTTGACAGTCTCATACTCAACATAATTTGAGAACTCCATAATATTGTTCAGCTATGCCAAGCCTGAACAATCACTTTTGGATGTTTACATAAGACAAGGGCCACCAGAGGACCTCCTCTTTTCCTTTATCCCAAGGGTGTAGGGAAAGGAAGAGAATCTGATGTCCACTGTCCCATTGGGAGAGACTCTCACAGTTCCCAGTAGAGCATGAGGGGTCTAGCAGAAAGATGAAGGAAACCCAGGACTGGTTTCATCACAGTCTTCTTGTCTGATCTTGAGGAGTCAAGCTCTGTACCTAGTGACTCACTTTACCATCTGCTCAACATCACAGGAGTACTGTGAGGATAAATATATTATGAGTAGGAGGCACCAAGTTACTACAGTGATGAAGGCAATATACTATGTCGGCTACCAAAATGAAGGTGTAATTGTAGCTTATGTTACATTCTTCTGCAATAGTAGTAAGAGAAAAGCCAGCATAGGCTCTAGTAGGTGGTAGCCACCACAAAAAAATGTTTTCCAAAGAAGCTGAGAAGTTACATAAGAAATATTGACTCTAGTGATGTTTACTCACCTGAGAAGAAGAGACTCAAGTTCAATTTCCCACACCATCAGCTGTTTATTTACATAAACTGGAACAGCGTCAACAACAGAAATATAGAATAATCCACAGTCAGTCCGGAAAGTACCCAGTAGGTACTCTGTTGGGCTGGGCTGTACTTGGCTTCAAGATCTACTTAATAAGATGAAATAAGAAATTGAATCCATGTCTTTTGTGTTCCATGACAACTACTTTGGTTTTCAGTTTCAGTAATTTTAAGAAGTACCATTTTGATTTTTCCCTCCATAAAATATTTCTTTTTGAAATTACATCCTTGTCGCTTGTAGGCTGATGAGCTTTTATTTACTCTGTTGTGAAGAGGACAGCAAGGGCAGCTTTGAGTCTGAGAGACAAGTACCCCTTTGCACCCTCAGCCACGTTTTAGTTTCTTCTACACATCACCACAGCAGTTTTTTACTTCACTCTTACTGAGAGCATCTTGGTTGCTGAGGTATTTTGCTATGCTGAACACCACACTCTTCTCTTAATATTTGCTTATTGGTTTTTAGTTCCATGGCTGTCCTTATGTATAAAAAGTATGAACTGTTAAACTCTGCTGATGACTTTCAAGATGGACTGTCTGTGATCAAAAACCTACATCAATCTGTGTCTCAACATATTTATCTACAAAACCAATCAGAATAACTGCCTCTATTACCAGGGTTTGCGCAATCTTAATCATTCTTTGAAAAGAGTTCCGAGTTCCTAAAATTAAATGTGCTATACAAATGAGAAATATTTTCTTTAATCTTTCTCTTTTATTTTAGGTGTTTCTTTCCTTATTTGTTTATTAATAATGACTGTGAGATTAATGTTGGAAACCAATGAACAATTTAAATGTGTACTTATTTTATTTCTTATACATGGACTTCTTTAGATACTTCCCAAACAGTTATCCAACCTTTGAATAAGACTGATTTTTACTTTTTTACAACCCACAGACAAGTCACTGGAAAGAAAGACAAGCAAGCCTTGCTGCTTACCAAGGCTGAGCACTAACTGCCTAAACAAAAAGCTGTAAGTCCAACTTGGCCACGATCAAAGGAATTATTCCAATGCCTCAACACTTACTCCTTGAACTTCATGTGTCAGGCTGCCACCATGGGAACACTTCCTTGGCCCAGTGTAATTGAATTACAAAGAGATTTACTTCTTGCCTTTTGCCTTTTTTCTGCCAACTGATATCTGTATAGGTCTTACAGAAGAACAGTTTTGAAAGAAGACAGTTTCCACAGAATAATGATTTCCGGTCATTTTCACAAATATAAATGCATATATTCTCCTTGTGGGTTTAAGCTCCTAAATTATGTTCCTTTCTTCAGGGTATTGGCTAGTATAATACTCCCTTAATGTTCTGTATTTGGAGAAACTTTATAATTTTCAGGAAGGATTAGGCAAAAAAATTAATTTCTTCTATGAACAGCAAAGATGAAAGGAACCTTTTTTTCTCAGAATTTGAAACCCACATTTTCACTTGAAAAACAGATCAGCCAATAGTGTTGGGAACGACTCAGTCCCGCTGTGCAAAGCTACGATGTAGCAGTGTGAAACCTGTCACTCCAGTTATTCGTACTTCCAGGCACTCAGCAGGTGGTAAAGGCCTTAAAGCATCTAGGTAAACAAAAAGGGTATTTGAATTACCATTTCATCTCATCTCTTATTTGGGCAAATTTCCATTTAATGTTAAAAGGCTGATAACACTTTAAAAATACCTTTTTCTGTCCTTTTTTTTTTTTCAGATTACTTATCAGTAATTATAACTAACATGCTCTTCTCCAAGTTTGCATTCCAAATTGCAGGTATCTGTCTATAGGCCTTGATAAGAGCACTCATCTTCATTAGCAGTAATGATTTCACATGTACCTGAAATATCCCTTCTACTCTACATAGAGCTGCTGAAAAAGTACTCAAACAAAATACAGAAAAAAAATGTCTAGCTGTGATAGATCACATAGAAAGTGACCTGACAGACTGAAAATCTGGAACAGGTTGCCCAGAGAGGTTCTGGACACCCAATCTCTGGAAGTGTTCAAGGTCAGGCTGGATGGGACTTTGAGCAACCTGACCTAGTGAAAGATGTCCCTGCCCGTGGCAGGGGGGTGGCTCTGAGTGATCTTTAAATGTCTTTCCAACCCAAACCATTCCACGATTCTGTGATTCTACAAAAATTTCAGCTAACAGCTGATCTTTCTTTGCTCACAAAGCTTAGCTTTTTTTCTTTTTCTTTTAATCTTTATAAGCATTATTTCTAAATGCTAGGAAAAATAAACCAAACATAACTAGGATTGAGTAGGCTGAAACACATCAGGAGCTTGTGCACTACAAGGCAGGCATCTTTTAAACAGCAATTGTTAATGACATGATATGAGTAGCACCGGGCCAATGGACAGTGATGCAACAGCAGCCTACCGTGGCCTATCGTGACAGTTTTCTGGGAAGACATCAGCTCCCAGGCCAGATAAACACTTAGGAGATGAGCAATGAGGAGTGACTAGTTAACTAACCTGACATCTACATCTCCTTTCCCAGCACTATACTAGGCAACACAGGACTTTGGCTACACTGATCAAATACAGCAAATGCAAACAGTTTTTAAATAGATGGCATGTGGCAATTTTTCCCCATTTGTTTACATAGACTATTTTAGTTCAGAACCTGTTGTATGTTAATGTGAACTAAATTAAAGTCCAAGTATAGGGGTGGTTATTGTTGGCTATCAACAGCTATCAGCAGTAAAGCTAACTGACTCACTGCTGCAATTAATTTTTTAGCATTCCACCATTGTGTAACAGGACCTGGGGCAGACCAATGCAGCAAAACACTGAAAACTATTCCTGCAGAGATAGAAGAATATGCAGATTCTTCACTAGAGTTCTGTGTTTGCCTGTTCGGCTCTTATGCATGCACTATATTTCTTAAGACACATAGGTTTTGCAAGTACCAGGCTTTTTTTCTCAAAAAGAAAAATGAAGTTCTGATTTAAATTTACCAAGACATTTAAGAAACTTTTCTCAAATTCATGCAGTGAATTCAATTGAAAAACATCCTGAAAAAAACTGTCCAGTTGTGTGTTTATGGATTTTAAATTAAATGCATTTTCATTTTACTACAGCTTGTTACAAATACTTCAGTTTAACTCAGAAAATGTTAAAAACCACTTTGAAAATTAAATTAAACATTTTGAATCACCTGAATTATGATACTTTCTTTTTATTTTTAACTGCAAACATTACTTTGGGGATGAATCAAAAAATTTTATAATCTTTTATAATTTAACTGAAGAATTTGAAAATCAAATATTTATAGAGATATACCTCAGAATAATCCTTCTAGAATTTTTAAAATAAAAGTTGAGTGAGACTAAAATGCATTCTGATTCCTATTACTTTGCATAAGGGAGTTACAGACTCACTTATAACTGAAGGATACATAGTCATGCCAATATTCAGCCTGTTTAACCATTTCTTTGGATAAACAAGGTATTTTAGGCTCCAATGCTATCTTCATAGCACTTTTCCTGATTCCTTTCAATAATAAACAAACCTCTTCTCTGCCTTCCCCACAAACTCTTACAATCTAAGGTACATTCCATCCCACTTAGTTTAAAGAATAACACTTAAGAGACAGTGTATTTCTAGTGAGTCATTAGTTCTTGCACGTTTTACATTAAAACAAGTAATGGTCAAAGTTCATTAACTGCATGAAACATCCTCAGAAACATGATAGCTAGAGCTACAGTTATTACAATTGTGATGTGAAAATTATTAAGACAGCAGAATCTTCTTTATGGATGAGTGTCGTACCTAAGATGTTCCTAATAATTAGTCAGAAAAGTTTTGGTTTTTACAGTTCAGACCAGCACACAGTTCACAACAGCACAGCAAAATACTACAGAACATGACTAATTAATGGCACTGTATTTACCTATTTTATTGTGAAAAAGCACTTTACTATTACTTTCGGTAAACTATACAGCAGATATATAAAGGACTTGGCAATCTACACATTACTCATAGCAAAAGGCTGACCTATAGATTAATTCTTTAGACAGTGTCTAGAAAATGTTAATAAAAGCTTTATATCCACAAATTGAAATCATACATTTCCTACTTCATGTCGCAAACAGCAAAAAAATATTCAGTACTTTAGAGATTTAACATTTTATTGGAGCAGTATCTCTGGCCTTAAAACAGGAATTTCTTAAAAGACTGTCTCTGAGAAGCTTTCCAGTTGATGAAAGCAAAGAAGGCAGTAATAGAAATTTTCAGATTTTCAAAAATACACTTTATAAAATATTACATAAACCTTGCAACATGCCTCTTTATATTTGCAGGTTTTATAGAATATTATGTATTAGATACCATTGAGATGATAGGTGCAAATGCATCTGTGAACATGTATACTAGCAGATGGATGCATCAAAATGGTGTTGTGCATGATATCTCCTCAACTTGGATCATCTATCAAGAGGGTATAGAATCATAGAATCTCCTGAGTTGGAAGGCACCCACAAGGACCATCGAGTCCAACTCCTGACCCTGTATAGGACAAGCCCAAAATTCACACCATGTGTTTGAGAGCGTTGTTCAAACGCTTCTTGAATATTGTCAGGCTTGGCGCCATGACTGCCTCCCTGGGGAGCCTGTTCCAGTGCTCCACCACCCTCTGGGTGAAGAACCTTTTCCTAATGTCCAACCTTAACCTCCCCTGGCATATCTTCCTGCCATTCCCTCGGGTCCTGTCACTGGTCGCCAGGGAGAAGAGATCGGCACCTGCCCCTCCTCTTCCCCTTGTGAGGAACCTGTAGACCGCGATGAGGTCTCCCCTCAGCCTCCTCTTCTCCAGGCTGAACAGACCAAGTAACTTCAGCCACTCCTCATACGGCTTCCCCTCTAAATCCCTCACCATCTTCGTGGCTCTCCTCTGGTCACTCTCTAGTAGCTTCACATCCTTTTTATACTGTGGCGCCCAAAACTGCACACAGTACTCAAGATGAGGCCGCACCAGTGCAGAGTAGAGCGGGACAATCACTTCCCTTGACCGGCTAGCAATGCAGTGCTTGATGCACCCCAGGACAGAGTTCACCCTCTTGGCTCCCAGTGGAATACCAAGAACTCTCCTAATTTCCCAGTTTTGGTTCAATAAACCCATCTGACATCAGATCAGTTATCTTTATGGTGATGGAGCTGCTAGTGGCCCGTATTTTCATTCCACCTGAAAGGCAGGTGTGGTTTGCATAGGAACTCTCTAATTTTATGCAAGCAAAATCAAAACCACTTCTCTTACAATGGCTTTAAAAACAATCTATTTAAATCCTGTCCTTATTTGAAATATCAGAATTCTAAGGGATGCAGCTCAGCTATTTTGACCATATGATTTGCCTCATGCTCACAAATTCAAATCAATAGCGACATAGCAGAATATTAATTTATTTTATAATAGGCCTATGTCAGCCAGTAAATTACAGATGTAATAACAAGAATTTTTTCCAGCATTGATATACACTTTTCTAAAGCACTAATTAGTTTTTAAAAGTTAGCAGCAGCAAAGTGATCAGTGACTAAGAAAAAGCTGCATCCATGTAAGTTTTATTGCCCAGCAGCTCTAGCTTTTAACTTGGGGGTTTTATACTGCATCAAACAAAAGCCCAGAACTAACCATATGACCTCACCACATCAGCCTACTACTAACGGTGAAATTAAGTTGTTAACTTGTAAGGTTTTAGCTGTATATATTTTTAATATATCACAGTATGTATACACATACATGTAACATCTTCAATGTAAGCTTTACATTTTAATCAATACAAAATCCATTTTTCTTACCTCAAAAATGCCACCCAACTTACCATCAACTGTAAAAGAATTCATGATGCACAATTGAACTTGGGGGTGGAGGGATTGTTCTGATACATGGCTTTCTACAAAGAGACCTTTGTATGTTTTGTATTTGTGGATATAATATCCAGCAATTAAACCTGAGTTAAACAGAGATAGGAATCTTGGGTTTTAGTAGGATACTCACAAAATTTCAGAGCAACAATTTTACAAGTAAAGGAAAAAATTACTTGACATCACGGGCAAGGAATAATAGTGTACATTAGGAGGGAGAGAGCAATGAACCACCATATTTTAATCTCATATACTTTGACCACGAGGGGCACGCACTACCAAAGCAAGTATCGGCCTCCCCAGTGCTTAAGTACACATGAGACTGCATCATTAGTGTGTTTTCCTTACAAATAAAATATGGAAGAGAAAAAAATAAAAGGGAATAATTATATGTTAATATGATGAATAGTTTCAGATTTTATCTGAAACCAGAAATGTTCAGCTCATTTAATTTGCAGCAGAAAATCCAGGAACATTACTTTCCATTATATACATTTAATAATACCTGGATGAAAGATGTCTATGCTACAGTCTTGTGGAAAGCAGCGCCTTAGAGACCATTGTTAATTTTGAAAGATTCACAATGTATTGGATTATTTTGAGTGAAGAGTTCATGGCTGTGAGCAATTGCAACAAATGGCGTTCAGTTTATCATGTATGTTAACAGTTGTAATATAGGTTATACAATCTTATTTATCTTAACATATATCATGTATCATATTCTTTATTAATAACTGTGTATCTAAGGCTTTTGAAATTTTATTTACATTTTAGCAAACAAACTAAGAATCATCAGCTATGGCCAGTCCTCCAACACCATAGTGTCAGTAAAACAGTGACACAAGGCACGTGCATTTCTGTACACAGGGGTGCAAAAGCAGTAATAAAGCAACAGGTATCAATCTGCTACAGATGCTCCCAAGCAAGCTGGGTAAAACAACAGGTTCCGCTTCATGTCCAAATTCCTTGCAAGACACATGGTATCTGAAGTCTCAAACTACTGCCAGTCAGTGCAAGTGAACCCGTCGATTACAAATCAGAATCAAAGCCTTAACATCCCCAAGTAATTCTTGACATTGCGCTGGAGGCCAAATTCTGACACAGCGTAACTTCTGGCACATTGCGTGCTACTGAAATAAAGGCTGGTAGCAAAATTTACAGCTGATATAATAACATTTCCTGAGTCTGATGCAAATGTCTGGTTTGTCACTTAAACAGACTCTAAAACAATCAGATTTACAAAATGAAATTAGTGCATATAATGCTTCAGTGCCTAGATTAGCCATGACCTTTCTTCATCTGATGACTTTCTAAACATGATGGACATTGATCTGCAGCTCAAAATTGAAAAGAAGGCATTTAGGATTTGAAAATATAAATTAAGCTAATTCAGATGTGGTGTTAAAGGAAGGTGTGCAATTTAATTTTGATAATTCTGTCAAAACATTATTCAGTTGTAACTGTACCTTCCTAAATGTGGGATGATAATTTCCTTTACAGGAAATCACTCAGAAAGGTTTCTAAGGAAACCAGGCAAGCACACCAAACTAATACCAGGTTTTATATGACAGTGAATGCCACACAAGGAGAGTTGGAAGAGAATTTTCAAGGGAAAATGCTGTAAATGTGAATAAAGATAAATCTAGGTTTAAACACTGACTGTGTTAGAGGATTCTCTGCTTCTTACTTGAGATATCTCACTAAGTTAAGCAAAAAGAGGTATCCAGCACATGAACGTGAACCTGAACACGAACATGAACAGCAGCATGTGGGAAACAACTTATTTGGTGAAATCCAAATGTAATGGAAGAAAAGAAAGAAAAGGAAAGTGCAGATGATTTTAACAGCAAACACTTTTAGAATGAGCAAAGCAAGAGAAATGGGAGGAATCTCAAAACTGCAGTAATGACAGATGCTTTCATCATTTGACTATGGTCAGCTAAAAATGTGGTCAAAGGAGACAGAAACTGCAGGTAAGGAAACTAGATAGGAATCTCTTTTCATGTGCAAAGCACGTCCAGCCAGAATGCTGTTAAAAAGCAGATTCCCAAAAAGAGGAAAGGGGGTGTGTCTGGATTTTTTATTTTTTTCAAACTTCAGGGATACTTGAGTGCTTCTAGCACAGCCTTGAATGTCTTTAATTACAGATTCCTCTGTGGAGGTTATTCCTTGCTTGCTTCCCCAGCAGAGCTAAACTGCATCAGCAGACTCCCAGAGACAGGGGAGCTCAGAAGGATAATGTGTAAGGGAGGGGTGGTGGAGCGGTTTAAGCAGTGTGGGGCACTGACCAGGATTTCAGGTGTTCTGCTATTCAGGGTGCAGGTGCAGCATCTTTTTAAAAAAAACCAAAAAAAAACCAAAAAAAAAACATGCTGGAGGCATAAGGTTTTTTGCCCTCGATGAAGGAAGGGAGAAGAGGCAAATGCAGTCGTCCTTGCTGGGAACTGGGAGCAAAGCAGGTGACTGTACACAGCTCTACTAAGGCAGGTGCTAACCACGAATAATAAAGAGGCTCTGTGCTCCAAACTGAGCATCTCTTAGAAATGAAAAAGAGAACAACTGATGCAAATGCTTGTGATTACACGCAAGGCGAGCTTTCTAGGCGGAATTAATGCCTTCCATTAGATCATCTCATATTGTTGGGAAAAGTCAGACTTCTGGGGGATGCAAACGTTCCCTCAGGCATCTACAGTTACATCCAGATTAGGGGCCAATGGGAGATCACCTGTGGTGCAAGGCAACTCACTTTTCGCCCACCTCCCAGGTTTTCTTCCAGTTGAAACCAAGGTGCAGGAATGGGGAGGACCGTGGTGGTGTATACTGCACTTCCAAATAAAATAACCCTGGGGTATGCCTTACCGATCTTAATAACTGGGAAGATCTCTCTGGTCCCATAGGTACAACTTAGCTTGCGATTATGTAGGTGTCATAGCATATCATACATATCATATCATATTATGTATTCTTCTAGATTTACATTTTTCCAAAGATATTTCAGAGTCTAGGCCCCTATTGAAGGGATCTAGATAACCAAATATCAAGTTTTAAGTTCTCTGTTTATCCAGGATACAGTCTCTGGGTTTCTTTTCAATAGATTGTCTCATGATTAATAAAAATTTATTACTTTTTATATGGCTTTGGTCTTTCTTTTGCCAGGATACTAAGCAACTGGTTGCATTTCAAGTTCCAGTCACAGGACTCTTTCTAATTTTTATTTAATATCTGATTTGCTTAGCTGGACGGCTTTCAACTAGTATAATGCATCAAAATCACTCTTAATATCATTACTGATATCTTAAGAGCACACAAATCTTTGATTTACAATATGAGATATTGTATTATGTCATATCATTAGATATGACTCTTCTGTCATGATCAATTATATACATTATTTTATTTACCACTGCTTGGATAGCTTTATCACATTGTAATCCACTGGGATGTAATATATCATTCGCAGCTTCAGGTACATGTCCTTTGGATTACTCTATTATAAAGAGATAAATACAAAAATATTGAACAAATTATTTCATTTATAAACTATTTTATCACATACCATGAATGCAAATGGAACAAAATAATAAGGTTGCCTCACTACACCTCCTGAAAACATTCACTTATTAATCACATAGACAGCTTTTTTACTTTCCTCATCCAGGGGTGTGTTTGATTAGCAACCTACTACTTCTGAAATTTTTGAGATCCATGCTGGAACTGATTTGGAAGTAAAATTATTTTACAAACAAAAATATCAGGATACATTTAATTATGCGCAGCAGATCTTTATCCAGGAATTCCTCTATGCAGGTAGCAAAAATCTAAATGCTTTGGGTCCAACCACCTGCAGGGTCTTAAATACACCCTTATAAACAGTAAGAACATGTACCCTTTACCTGAATTTTGCAGAGAGTGAGTCCTTTAGCAATCTCTATGCCTTAAAAGCAGGAAACAGAACATGTTTTTCTGCCACAGATTAAGACTTCTGGTGAGAAGAAAGCTTTTGTATTTTTGCTCCAGAAAACAAAACAAAACAAAAAGCAAGTGTTTCCCTCTCTGAACTTACCAAAAGGGAATCCCTGCTTATCAACCCACCTGCAGAAGAGGGAAGAGATGCTTATTTGGATCCTGCTGAAGAAGAAAATGAATTACCTATTTTCTTGTCAACAAATCAAGCCCTCAAGATCTATGTCTGATCTTAAGGTAAAATTAACATCCTTATTAAAAGATATTTAAATATATATTTGTCCTTTTGAAAGTCATATTTTTTCTCCCTTTTACAAACATACACACACACACACACATATTTAATGAATACCTAGGCTCTTGATGATTTAACATCATATATATAACATCATATGGGCATGGGAGAGGACAAATTAATGTAAATCATAAACAAAGTACTACACCTCCTCCCTAAAAAAGCCTTAAAGCAAAAACAATCGACAGTTTAACCAGTAAAGGCAGATGCTAAAGGGTCACCTATTTTCCATCTTGCCATCATTGCCGGAATAGTTCTGTAGATATAAGGAGCAAGCCACTGAGCCAGATCCTGCTGTTCAAGAAATATGTTTCACAGCCGGGCAATTGTTTTCCTCAGACTGTTGTACTAAAAGGAGGGTAAAGACAGACAAAAACCTAACTGTAATGCAATAGACTGCTTCAAGAGGATCTGGTCAGAAAATGTTTTGGGTAGCTTTATTGCAACAATCTGTAACTACATATTATCTGCAATAAAACAATAAACTTTTAAAATAAAATTCCAGCAGTGTTAGACCATAAGCAATGCTGTAGATTATAATGTACCATAAAGATCAATAATGCCACTTGGAATGAAAGAATGCTATCAAAAGACAATCAAATTACTGTATATACACACATTTGAGAGAAATGTCTGCATACTATACATACACATATTTATATAAACTTCAGTCTTGGCTTATATTATTTTTCTTTTTTTTTCTTCTCCTTTTTTTTTTACATTTTACTCTACATCCTTTGACAAAGAGGATTCCTATAATATCATTTCATACAGGACACTTCTAAACATTTTCATAAGACACTTACAAAGCCTAGATGCTGATGTCAAAAAGGAACAGGCAAACACTCAACAAAAGTTTCACTTCTTTTAAAAGTTTTCATAAAACAGGCTGAACTAACATCTTTCTTCCACCGTTCAGAAGTCCACCATATCTCAATAGGCTGAGAGGCAATATCCCTTGCAGGAACAAGTTGCAACTGGTCATTGCATTCTGTAAAACCCTATTTATAAGTGCCACACAGTTAAAAGATGAACTTTGAAGGAAAACAGATCTCCATCAGACTCCTCCATTAGTAAAGAAACAAATATGCTATGAATGTCACAGACTTATATTTTCCCGTTGGTGAACAATTTACGTAAAACACTATTTTCATCTCTAATATTGAATATGAACATTGAATCTGCCTATCCATTTGATGTTCTTTAAAATGATAGGTCAAATCCTGTACATCGTAAAATCAATCATTTAACCTTGCTGAAAAAAAAATTTAAAATTCTTAGTGTTTTGAGGGGTAGAAATTATTTATATGTGACATATTCATTGTATTAATGGCTGTTTCTAAATTATGGATTTATATATGCAACAACATGTCAAAAGAAGTACCTCAGCCTTATTCTAGTGTCCTTGTTTGAAAATTTGAGATTGTCTTGCTACAGCATGGTCAGGTGTTGCTGGTTTTCTGTCCTGAAGAACAGATGAACATTGACTTTGTGTAGGTGTCATATTTTAACACTTCTGGGTTTTTATTGCTTATGCAAAAAATTATTTTATTATAGGTGGCTTTTTATCAAATGATGTGCTGTTATTTTGCCACAACAACACTTGCGGTTGTAGTCAAGTAAGTTGGAGCCTGGTATTGCAACAGGGTACCCAGGATAGAGCTCTATGTCTACTCTGTCTTCAGTGGCACATGCATGAGGGATTCAGTACAACATCTGGTCTTTTTATTGTATTTTTTGTCTGTGCAGGAAGGAAAAGAGCCAATTTCTTGGATGATAGTTTCTTAGATTTGAAAAAGTATGAAAGAAGCTTTAGGAGCATTTAGGTGCTGCAGATGTAAATTGAAGAGGAAAGAGTCACACAATAAGTCAGTAAGTCAGGAACCGGTCATGGGCTTTGCCATGCAGAGCATCTGTACGTCTTCACACATTATAAACTTCTCCCACTGTTGGGTACCTGTTTGAAAAATTGCACGAGTACATATCTGCGGACTCAGATCTGCAGTGCATTGAAAGCCGTAAAATAGTTCCTTGTTTGATTATCGAGACACAGATTCTAGACAGAAGCCAAAGTTCTGGTTCTTTTTTCCAACTTCTGAGGAATGATGTCAGTTTACAACAGAAAAGAAATTGGCCTATTAAAGAAAGAGATGGGTAAAACCTGAAAAATGAAAAAAAAAAATCTCTTTGCCTCTAATTTAGAGATGGCTAAACCAATTTAAACTAAAATTCATTTTCCAGACTCTCACAGGATGAAATCCCTTTCTAACAATTTTGTTGCTACAATAAAGCCTTGAAAAATCAGAACTTATAATGGAAGCTGTGATAGACCATTAACTATAGCGGATGCCACCATAAAATAGCAGGGAAGCTGTCAGTGGGAATACAAATTTCAAGGGATTTATTTTTGTAGTTATATAAGAATATTAAATAAAGGTAATATAACGCAGGAAACCCTACTGCATTAAATTTACTTGACAGGTTTTACTGTACCTGTTTTCCTTCAAAGCCCCTTTTCTCATTTCTTCATCGATATTCTTCTCAATAGGTAAAAACTCTTCAAACAAATGTAGCAAACTGGACCATTACACAAAGATGAACTCATGCTTATGCCTGAGAATTCAAAAAGTATTCTGGTCAATGCCATGTGTTTTCAAATGCTAGCGCTGTCTTGCTGCTGGAATATACCTGACTGGACATTTCCAACAGATGACTAGTGTTGGGAAGAATGCAATAGGGGTGAAAATGGAAGTTGCCTCCAGAACTCCATCAGTTCCTCTGAAGAGGAAAGGTATTTGACCGTTTCTCACATCGGTAACCATTTAATGTTCAGTAAATGTTTTGCTCACTGTTGCCTTCTTTATGGTATAAACCGTGCTGCTAAGGAGCTGTGGCTTTTCAGTCTTTCTGTGGTTCAAAATTAATACACTCTCTAGGGTGACTGCGTTTTGTGTTTATTTTGGGTTTTCTCTCATTCTTGTTCGGTTTTTGTACAGGAATAGATCTGAACTAAAATACAAAGCAGACATAATCACACATATGGACTGCATGAAGCAGACTATTTCTTCCAGATCAAAGCTGAAGGCAAATCATAAAGAAATTAAGTTAATTAAGGAAATTTATAACTTGGTCTCGTGTTAAATTTTATCCTGTCTGCTCCACATTTTTGCAGCCTGTGGGTAGAAGCAAAAATAAATAATGGATTGTCATTGAAACCATACCTGAGTCATCACAGATCTCCAGAGGAAATGAGTTTACAGGTAACAAAAGCTGTTGGGTCTGTCTGGTGAAGGAGGATATCTGTAGGAGGCTGAACCCAGACACCAGGTGGAGATTGTGGTTCTAATGAAAACAGATGTGAGTCCCAACGGTGGGGGCTGCTCTCAGCTGAGTTCAGCCCACCAAAAGCACTGGTATCACAGACCTAGCCCCAGTCCTAACCTTGACAGCCAATTTTTTAGTATAGGACCACTTAACGACTTTGAAACCTAAATGGGCTTTCAGCAAGTTAAGTTGTATCCTGCTAATTTATACAGTTTTTCCTTTTTTGCATTTCATTTCCTTTATGTCCTAATCAATAACCAACTTTCTTCTATATAAAAGGGATTCATGGTTTAACCCCAGTCAACGGCTGAGCACCACACAGCCGCTCGCTCACTCCCCCACCATGGGATGGTGGAGAGAATCAGAAGAGTAAAAGTGACAAAACTTGTGGATTGGGATAAGAACAGTTTAATAATTGAAATAAAATAATAATAATAATAGAATATACAAAGCAAGTAATGCACGATGCAATTGCTCACCACCCGCCGACCGATGCCCAGCCTGTCCCTGAGCAGTGTCCCCCCAGCCAGCTTTCCCCTAGTTTATATGCTGAGCATGACGTCAAATGATATGGAATATCCCTTTGGCCAGTTTGGGCCAGCTGTCCTGGCTGTGCCCCCTCCCAGCTTCTTGTGCATCTCCAGCCTTCTCAGTCAGTAGACCATGAGAAGCTGAAAAGTTCTTGATTTAGTGTAAGCACTACTTGGCAACAACTAAAACATCAGTCTGTTATCAACATTATTCTCATGCTAAATCCAAACCACAGCACTATACCAGCTACTAGGAAGAAAATTAACTGTATCCCAGCCAAAACCAGGACAAAGGGTTAGGAAAACTAGTTCAAAATGTGGTGCCACCAGCTTTAAATTACCTCTATGTTATATATTACTCATAAATATAATTGATGGAAATAAATTATGAAATTCTATTGTATTTATATTGTTCTCTCTCTACTTCTGTTTTAACAGGAGGATCAGCCTCTTCATGAATTTCCGATGAAGCAGATTCAACTGATACTTTTCACGCTCTGTTGGGAAAAAGACATTAATTACTAACATAATGAACACTATTTTAGTGAGCACTTTTGGGCTTGGGTTTTTTTTAGGTATCAGCTTAAATTTTAAAAACAGTTTAATTTTGTTTAAAATGTCCAGAAAAAAATACCAAAAATGCATATTAGATATGTGGTTGGGGTTTTTTTAAAGAAAATATAAAAAGTGTTTTATTTTTGTCTTGTATATTTGTTTTGCCAGCTCAGGGTCTCTTCTTGCCCTGACTCCCTTTTTGACACTCAGTTTTGTGGTGTCATAGTAAAAATTGTTATATTTGTTTTTTTCACTGGCATATTACCATCACCTCTCTTTGCCTTCATAGGTTATATCTGCTCTATCTGTACCGTCTGTACTATCAACAAGAAGTGATCTTTGTGGTTTTCTCTAGTAATAAGTAGTGCAGGTCAATATGGGTGAATTTATGGACTGAAGCATTTGGTGCTGATGTTCTGATGCATACTGTATATATGTTTTGGGGGACAAGGATTTCAGAGCAGGTTTAGCCTAGTTGCACAGCCTGAATGCGTACTAGCAGTTGAAGCACATCTTCCAGGTGACTTTCATCCCAAAGAAACCCAGTTCACATGCTCTGAGGCCAGTTAGTAGGGTGAACCAAAGCTCAAAAACCAGGCTGATCAGCAGATTCACTGCAAAAGCGTAATCTGCGTCAGAACTAAAATACTAAAATAGTTGTGAAAGCCAAGTCCCATGTCCAATCAAGCAAATTAAAAAACCCAAACAAATGAACAAAAAAAAAACAACCCCAAACCAACTTTTTGAGAAGGATTCATCTAGTGTATTTTTGGATGTCAACAACTGATGTCTACATTTAAGCAGTTTTCTCATTGTCCATATTAACAACTAAAAAAATATTGATACTCATGCTAATTTTTGCTCTCCCAATAACATATGTTTTCTATTTTAAATCATTATTAAGCTTAGAGGGAGCACGTATAGATTTGTTTTCACTCTCACGCTAAGACATGTCCTAAAATCTGATAAATGAGTGGTAAATTAAGATCACCTTTGCTCCTAACTTTTCATCCAGTGAAAATACAAATTTGTTTTAGATATCTGACAAGTCATCTCTCTCTAATCCATATAATTTACATAAAAGCAAAGACTCATAAGAGACATTTGGTCAGGCCTTTAAGTCAGCTAGGTTTTACATCCATTGAAATCCTGAAAGATTCTTTAATGTTGTTACTTGCTGTTACTTTCACAAAATGTTAATTTAAATGAAAATCTAGAAATATACTACTAAAGTTAAGTTTTTGTTAACAGTAAATTAAAGAAGCAAAGTATTAAACAATTATAAATTCAGAATCAAATAAGACAGTTAAATCAATTTATTAAATTACTGTATGAATGGCAAAAATAATCTTTCTATAGATAAGAAAATGGCTATTTGATTATAAATGTCAACTAGATAACATATTCAAAATCAATCAGCTCTGTCTTTTATAAAATTACATGATTTAAACTGGATTCAAGTTATTATGTGACAGAGATTTATGGTCATTTATATAACCATTGTCTTTAACCACTCCCAACACACCTCTCAGTGGAAAGGCTAATCCAAGCTACAAGTTTCATGGAACTCAGAAGTTGGTGTTCTGAAAACTAATTCAAGAATGCCTGCTTAGGTTTGTGAGAGATTCAAAACCTGCAGTTTTCTGGAAAACTTCTCCACTTGGCTAAAGTTGTGCTATTACATAAACTCAATAAAGTTCCCATTTCCCAAAAGCAGGCATCCATCCAAGTACTCTAAACAACTTGTTTTGCTAGTTCAGCTCATACCAAAATAAATCAGTAAGATTGCACAGAGCTCGGTTGAAAGATACCATGGTCCTACTACCCCTTTGTTACAGGATAGCCTTCTGGTGATAGGATTTGCTGAGAAAATGGAGGCTGGAGCCTAACCTCCTAGAATTTTGAGGAGGTTGAACTTATGGCCATTATTTTCCAGGACAGTACCAAGTAGTATGCTACAGAACACAGTATAGTCAAAAATGGAAACCCCATGAGACCAAAAGGAGAGGGCCCAGCAGGAAATCCATATCAAAATTGAAAAATGCAGACTTCAGGATAAAGCATCTCTTGGCTCATTGTCATGTGGGTCCAGGAATTTTGCATTTCTGTTTGCATTGTAGTCTAGAACTAACAGAGGGGCCAAGAAATACTCATCTATGGAAATCCTTACCTTGGTGATTAAGTCGTAGGAGAAGATCACTCAGAGTGAAGTAAACCTAGAACCTCTACTTTCTGAATGAAGAGCAGTCTCATTGCTGAAGAAAAGAGGTCATATGCCATTAAATTCAGGGCACGACTTTTGGGTTCAGAATTCCTTTTCCACAGACATGGACAGCCCAGATATGCAAAAGATAAAGAGTTTCAGCCATACCTCAGTCAACCTTTCCTCTTGTCTGACTTCAACACACAAGAATTCAGCACTGTGGCTGGTGTAAACCACAACCTGGTTAGCTAATGCTCTTCTACACCAACATGATTACCTCCATTCTTAGTTTCAGCTGCCTGATTTGCTCTACAGAGTTTTTGTAACTATTTTCAAGTTTAGGGATGAGAGCTGCTATTGTTGCCTCTTCTTTCTGGGTCTTCACCAAGTAAAGCTCTATCACTATAGGTTATAACACAGAATCTAACCCTTCGCCATTTTTTTTTCTTCCAATTTAAAATGTAGAACAGGGTGGACACATTCTTCAACTGAATAGTACAGGGAGGAGTAAAGAAGTTTGTTCAGACTCAATAAGTGCAACTGCATCCCATGATGAGGGAAAGCACATGACAGAGTAGGTGGTACTTAAGTGGAGTAGGGGCTCCAGCCTCCTTAAGTACCCTGAATAAAGCCACTCTTGAACCATACAGAGAGAAAAATATAGTTACGTCCTGAACACTCCCAGTAGTAAGTAAAACTCGGGTTTACAGACCAGTTCAGAAATGTAAAATACTGACATTATTCAGGAGGCGCAGCTGGGTTTAAAACTAGTTATAAATGTGATATTGCCAATTAATCTTCTTCAACAACAACATTTCTCTGTTTCTTAATTCTCTGCCAAAATAGTTCTAACATGGAGTACCTGTGCAGAAGTAATGCACACTTAACAATACGAGCTCTGCTATTCACTGACCTAAAAAATGATAGCTCTTCTTTCTTTCTCTGCTTCATTTATTTTGTTGGCTTGAGCATCATTCATACACGTATTTAACAAACATTTATTACATGTGGTTTTAAATGTTAAATTACTTTGCCCAGATAACAAGATGCATGTTAGCAAGTGGATTTTTTATAGCTGACAGAACCAAATATTTTAGATGTTTCCATGAAAGAAATTGAAATAAGTAGAACCAATCAACCAAACAAATAAAATCACTGCAAGAATATTCTAATTATCTCAATAATTAGAAGAGATCAGATTTTGGTTTTTTATAGCAAATTATTCCTGTCTATGAGTCTTTGCATCTTGGGTCTTGATGGATTCTGTATTACAGACTACATTTACAAAAAGTTTCCATGAAATTGAAAAAGTCAGAATGCATAATCTTCCATTCAGACATAATCTTGAGAGAGAGAATGAGAAACAATGGCTGAATTCATTTGAATATTGAATGTAGCAGTTCCCTTCAAAATTATTTTTTCATGTTTAGTTTCCCTTTTATTTGTCAGGAACCTTTACAAAATGTTGAGTCCTTTAATAAAGATAACCATATTACAATAGTTATATGAATCATACTTTGATTTAAAGAAATCTAACAACTGCTCATAATTTGACAGTGGAATGAATATACTTTCAAAGAATACAAGTGGTTTAATATTTCTCTCCACTCCTCATTTACTTCAGTCTAGCTTCTGCATACAGATCATCTTTGCTGTCTTGACATTGCCCTCTCCCCCAATGCCTCATGGTGGGAAAGTTCCTTCCTATTTTAACACACAATAAGGCTGCTTATGCCTGTAAATATCTCGGCCAGGTGTTATTCAGCTGAAAGAGATATCTCCATGGTATTTTTTCTGATGCCACATGGATACTCATCCATGCCTCTTTCATCTGTGACTAACTGCTTGCAACTTCAGCTAGGCACTGGTAGCAGCCTCGCTGGGAACATTTGGTGCCCTGACTCATGGGTGCTGGAATGAGCGAATAGGAAAAAGCTGATACATCCGGAAGAGCCTTAGGCTGAATTCTCAAATTCAATTTCCATTCCTTTGGACTACTAGAGAGATAAATTAAGCAATACAAAATCTCTAAAGACTCAAAAAAGACATCTAATTTTTT
>WAAD01027474.1:103799-113805 GCA_013389945.1 Fregata magnificens | reverse complement strand
AATTTAAGAACAAAAATCCAACAACCAAATCCAAGAAGCTTATTTTCAAGTTTTGGGATAAATAGTAACAGAGGGTAACTGAGAATGGATCCACTTTTACATTAAGTAAACATAATATTTACAGTGCACCAAAAATGGGCTGCTCACATTCCAGGTGCAAGTCAAGGTTAGCGGAGCTAACATTTAACCTTTCCTGAATTGCTGACTACCTCAAGACAAAATATCATTAGGTATGTAACGTAACTCAAAAACATTAGGTTTCATTTTTAATATTTACTGTAACACATGGCAATGCACTCGAGGACAAAAGGTACACTTTCATTATCAAAAATAACTGAATTTGTCACTGTACAGCACTGTCAAAAAAATACTGAAACAAGTGTTTTCAGAAGTGGTTTTCAGATTATTATGCTAGTCCCTTGGATATCCAAGCTTATAATAGGACAGGCTTCACATGTTCTTAACCTAAAACAGAGTGTTAAATACCATAGCCTTGTTCACCTATACTGTTTTTTTTATTTTTATCGTGCTAAGTAATAATTTTAGAAAAAAAAATATTGCTACATTTTAATCATAATTGTGGGTAATTCCTGTTCAGTGATACTATAAACACCACTGGATTCTGAGTATCAGCTGTACAGGAAACAAACCCCCTACAACAGTAAGGTTAGGCATGTCATTTGTTGACCACACTTAAAGTAGCATCTATCAATCAGCCAGCCCTCCAATGGGCCACCTCTGGAAGCCGCCAATTTTTTATATATATTTTTTTTAATAGTGCAAGAATTTGGAGGTATTAGGTTTCCTGAAAAAGCGCATACTTTTGCAAATTAAGAACAGACTTTTAACACTATTAACACTGATGTGCAACATCTACTCTCCAAGTTTCTCAAGTATCATCAGAATACACCAATTCAAATTTGTTATTTCCATCACACTCAGTAAGTATATGAAAGATTACTGGAGAATGTGATGTGAAAGAAGGGACAGAGGGATGCAAGTTTAATAAAGCTTCAAACTCAAGCCGTAGGTCAAAATATGCCTGCAAAGTCAGTATGTGGACAGCAGGCTGATCATGAGCCAGCGCTGTGCCCTTGTGGCCAAGAAGGCCAACGGGATCCTGGGGTGCATCAAAAGGAATGTGGCCAGCAGGTCGAGGGAGGTTATCCTCCCCCTCTACTCTGCCCTAGTGAGGCCACATCTGGAGTACTGTGCCCAGTTCTGGGCTCCCCAGTTCAAGAAGGACAGGGAACTGCTGGAGCAAGTCCAGCGGAGAGCTACAAAGATGATCAGGGGACTGGAGCACCTCTCTTAGGAGGAAAGGCTGAGACCTGGGTCTGTTCAGCCTGAAGAAAAGAAGGCTGAGGAGGGACCTTGTTACTGCTTATAAATATCTGAAGGGTGGGTGTCAAGAGGATGGGGCCAGACTCTTCTCAGTGGTGCCCAATCACAGGACAAGGGGCAATGGGCACAAGTTAGAATTTAGGAAGTTCCACCTGAATGTGAGAAAAAACTTCTTTACTGTGAGGGTGACAGAGCACTGGAACAGGCTGCCCGGAGAGGTTGTGGAATCTCCTTGTCTGGAAATACTCAAAACCTGCCTGGATGCAGTCCTGTGTACCCTGGTCTAGGTGAACCTGCTCAAGCAGGGGGGTTGGACAAGATGATCTTCAGAGGTCCCTTCCAACCCCTACCATTCTGTGATTCTGTAATTTCAATTTAAATTTTCAAATCCAAACCTGACATTTGGGCTCAGAAACTCAATTTGCTATGACACACATAGTTACTTTCCCCTTGCCCATCAAGGTCTCTGCCTTCACCTTTGACAGAGCAATTACATGCCTGTAATGCTTCAAGAAGGGTAAAATCCTGATCGCTCAGACAACCCTATATATGCAATGCAAGGAGAAAATTGTCCCCCCTAGGCTCTCAACTTAAATTGTACTGTTTGTGGCTGAAGTCAAGAACTTCTATTGTAGCATGCGCAACCACATCAGTCCTGCCCATATGGCTACCCAGCTCTGATCCCTGAAAGTGCCAGAGTCCACAGATTGGCTACATGCTGTGTGAAGAGAATGAAGTATCAGATGACAGGAGAACTTGGCCTTAAACTATCAAACCCACTTTTCTCTAAGAGGGAATGCAGAAACAAAAAATGGATGCCAGTAATCCATTGATATATGGTACGATACCTCATCATTCTATGTAAGAGAATGCTGCAAAAATAGTTCCAGATTTCAATTCATGTCTAGACACTTCGGCAGCTTAAGCACAAAGACTGGTCCTTGTCTCTGACTTACAATAACCACGTTAAAGCATTCAAAAATCAATACCACATACTCTTGGGTCTTTCTATTTATCCTTAAGAAGGCAAACAAATCATCTTAAAGTTAGATTGTTTCCATTCTTCAAAATAAATGAATATATAGTTCTTTCTGATCATAAACACTAATTAGGTGGATTTATTTTGATGTGTGGGTTGAAATATTGTAAGTAGTCAACGGCCAAGGCCACAGGCTTTGGTAGTGCCCATTTAGACAGCTTCAACACATCATATACATGCTTATTTTACACACACATTCCCTCAGAGCCATTACTCTCATGTACACAGATTTCCATAGTGCTTCAAAGGCTTTGACTTGTGCCTCTGTGTATAATTGAAAATTTGTGTTCAGCAGATTAGAAGATACCAAATATATGCAACAGAAAGCAAAACTTCACCATTGCATTAATAACTTACATAGTCTTCAACTGTAGTAACTGTCATACAGCAAAGTTATTCTTTTGACACTTTATGGAGGCAGCCCAAACTACAATGTATAAAATGCTTTTGGAGTAATTTATAAAGTGTAATTCATCTCTATAAACCTCCTCAAAAAACACCAGAAAACCTTTCTTTACTTGAACACTACCACAGTCCCTCTCTCTTATAATTACAAAACTGTGTTTTATATTTTATATTGTATGTACAGTTTTCTACATTGCCCGAAGAAGCACTTGTCTAAGCTGTAAGCCTAAACCCATACGGGCTAGATGTAACCTAGGGCCCTAGGAAGTCAAATATATTTTCCTTAATTTTCAGGATCCCGTGGTCACCACAGAGACCGAAACAATAGTATCTCTATATTGCATTTCCAGCTTATATGATTGTTAACACCACTTTAAAAAACACTAAGTGCAGTCAAAGCAGTTGCATAGGTATCTCAGTGGGACAAGAACTTGAAACAGCAGGTCAGAAGATGCAACCATCAGGTTCAACGTGAGAAGGTATCAACATTAACACACACTTTGTATAGATCTAGAAGCATGCAAACCTCTTCCTGTCTACACTTTGTTTTATGTAGAACTAAACATAAGTTCCTATGTATTTGGAATCATTAAACAGCAGCCACTAAAGCTGGACAACAGAGCGTGCATAGGAAAAGTAGAGCACATGTGGGAAAACGAGATTTTTTTCTGATTCAAGGATTTCAAAGCTGAGTTACTGGGAAGTTCCTTTTCTCCACTACGTGGAAAGCACTGCCTTTTGCTCCTATATTATTTTCTCTCAAATACTCAAGAAACACTGCTCCTTTGTTCCGTTGCAGGAGACAGCTATTGCAAGCCAAGAACAGACATTTAGAAACCACTAGCTACCAGTATAAACACACTGAAATTAAGGTTTATTATACTCGTAAGTTGCAGCACCCTGCAGACTTTTCCAGAGCATCTCAGAACAGTTTAACACATCAGCTTATTTCTTCCAGCTCAAAAATCAGACTCTTCTAAAGTAAATACTTGTTTCAAGTGCTTTAGTTGTTTATTCATTCCACTAGGAAGGTACAGCACTGTATCATTCATTTGCAGTATAACATCTAGGATAGAGAACCTTAAGCACACTCGGTCTTTGTCCCCCTTGAGTGGAGACAGCAGCCACCGTCCACTGTGTATCAGACAGATAATTCAAAGCTTTGCATAATAGAGAAGACTTCTTTGACAAAGCAGCTATTATTATCAAAACCCTCCTAAGGGTATCCTCTTAACACAAAGGATCTTGATAGGTAGCTTTAGAGCACCATACTGATTCATGTATTCCACCGCAAAAGAGATGGGAAGCTTTTCCCTTCTGTGTGCCAAAAAAGCCTTTCAAAGTACGTATATCCAAATATGTAGCAACAAGCGCAGTAACCTCTACATATCTAGCCACAAGCTGCAAGCTGGAACCATCCATGTCCCCTGACACCAGACTTAACTCTGAGGTCAGTGCTTGTTGATGGTGTCTTTGATCCCTACTCTGTTTCTCGAATAAGCAAACAAGCCTTCAATGGAAACAAAGGGATGCTGGAAATGCACAATTTCAGTCTTCAAAGCTCTGCTCTAAATCCACTCTTCAGTTAACTATTAGTCAGGATTTCTGTCTTCGACATGATACTAAAGCTTTTTTGCTGAATACAGATTCCTTGTTACAAACTTCCACCAAGATACTGCATACCACTTCAGTTTCATTTCATTGTTTCCAAGACATCCATTGCTGAACCAGAGTATGCCTAACAATAACTCAGATTCACCTGTTTACATTCTTCCACAAGCCTTATCATTTTGAACTTTTTCTGCAAATACTGCAGTTTGGCCCCATTTTGCATCAGCTGCATTCTGGAGAACGAGCTGGTTTCGTGCAAGCATTCCATAACTCTAAACAAGAAACATTGAAGAGAAGCAAAGGCTAGCCTCTATCCCACTTGCTGCAGCTCCTCTACCATATGTGCAGTTGTTTCATTAGCTAATGGTCACTGACACACTCACGCTGATCAAAATATAAGATTGTCAACCAACACTGTCAAAACACTGCATTCCACTAGCTACTAGCAAGACAGTCATACTCCTTAAGCAAGCTTGATTATACAAATACTAGGTTTTCATTAGCTTATTACTTATAAAGAAGCATTTTCCTATTGCTTAGTTGAATACCCCCTGAGTATTGTCAGAAGAAAGCTTTTCTAATTCTAAGCTACTTGGAACTATCTTAAGTATGAATTGCTTAAATTTCAAATGGCAAATTCCCAACAAGCACAAGTATTTCAAATATCTATAGATTGACCAGGAAGAAAGAAAACAAGTGACTTCTATTAAACACTAGAGGTCCAAAAGGAAGATAAATTTAACTTGCAAAAGTCTCCAGCATCCTGATTCTCTTGTCATGTGTCACAGGACAGCTAGGTCCCATAGAATATATGTAAAGAAAAATGTCCCAAACAAAAGAAAGCTAAGTTGGAGGATCTTCTTACAGAACAACTTAACTCGAGAAGAAAAAAAAAAATTCTATTAAACATATCAAAGAAGTGTTGGTACCAAATACTCACAACTGTTCTAGAAAGTCTGTTTCTATGAAGAGATGGGTGCTTTCTGTATCTGATCATGGTAGTACAAAGACTATTTCATAGGTAGTAATGCAATTTTGGTTTAAATCATGAAAGGTACACCTTAAGCAAGAAATTTGAAATGCATATATAGTCCAGAAAAAACCAATTAGTCAATACCACACTACTACAAATCTTCAGTCTTTACAAAGCTGTAACTACAGCTTTAAAAAAAGATGCTTTTCTCATTTTTCTTTTTATTCTTTTATTTTCTGTCTTCATTCTACATTTTAAGAAGTGTCTTGTAAACAACTTTCAAAAAGCAACTCCCTGCTTTATCTTCCCTTTTTCCCCAAAGGACTGTTATCTGCAGTCCCACCTTGCTTTTGCATCTTCTTGGAGGGGGGGTGGGGGGTGTAAAGTTGTACTTCATTCCTTACAACTCACATGACAGCTACAGAAAGCTGAGCTGTACATGAAGAGATACACTTACTGGGTGGGTACCAAGACAGTACTGGTGCCTGACAGAAGATGTTTAGCAGGTACTTGAAACTTATCTTTAACTGAAGACGCTGTAGCCTCAGGCACGATGAAAACTACATTGTGTCGGCTGCTAAACAAACTGAATAAGAATTGCTGTCCCTTCTTAGAAGTCCTGGGGGGGGCGGGGGGGAGGGAACCAACCACACCAACAAAACTTCCATCATTTAGGAATGCTTCTTTCTAAAAGTTTAACTGGCATGACCTAAGGCTACAATTCACAAAGGCATGCTCGTAAAAATTTGCATGCTGTCACAACACACGTGGGTCACATTGCTAAATATTGTATTTTTAAAGTACAGGAATGTGATGCAAGTGAACACAAGGAATTCTAACCAGGGAAATGCACAAATGGTACAGAGCCCTCTACAGTTGCAATCTTGCTCAAATCACCTCTGACCCTGAAGACTCTGAAGTGTTACATCAGATACATAGATGCCATGGTAGATTTTGCTTTAGCTTCAAAATCCACATGCATCAACTGATCTCCTACCCCCAGTGCAAGCCCCTTGTCAGACACACTATGAGGTAAAAATCAATCTAATCAGACCTGACAAAAAGTTGGCCAAAAAAAATCTGAAATTATGAAGATGACTATTTGAAATACGGATTTACATCATTAATGATGAACCTCACCCTAAGTGTACATTGTGCCTTGAGATATTAGCTAATGACAGTATGAAGCCAACACAATTAGCAAGACATTTAAAAACTAAGCACTCAGAACATGAGGACAAATCTCTACAACTTCTTCAGCACTGGTTTCAAGTCATGTGATACTCAATTTAGTACTTTACTAAAAAAAAAAAAATCACTGAACTTAATCATAAATCTTCAGAAGCCTCTTTTAAGTTTTCTTACTTATGAGCAAAAGAGACAAAGCCACATACCTTTGGGGGAGCACTTGGTCTTCCTGCTGCAGTAAAAAATGGCTGAAATAATACATGGAAAACAATATGGCATTCCTTTGTCAGCAAATACTGCTGGGAGACGCAGATAGAAAACAGCCAAAGATTTGAAGAAACAAGTATTAGAACTAATTATGCAGTGCGAGAGGTTTGCTATACTGTTGGCTGAAAGTACAGATGTTTCTAACATGTCTCAGCTTACGGTGTATGCCAGATTGTTTCAATGATGAAATACACTCGGAACTACTTTTTTGCGAGTCACTATAGGAAAGATGTACTGGAAAAGACTCAACATATTCTCAACAGTAAATTATTTCTTTAATAGAAACAATGTTTTATTGAAAAACTCTGCAAGTATAATCACTGATGGAGTGACTGCTTTGACTGGAATTAAAAAAAAAAAGTTAAAAAAAGGATTCTGGTGTAGAGGTTACAGACAGAACCACATGTGAAATTCTTTAACTGCATCATTCATTGGCAAGCTATTGCAGCAAAGTTGGAGCCAGAAGTGCACAAAGTGCTACAGGATGTCATTGATATGGTTAATTTTATAAAAACAAGATCTTTAAAGAGTAGAAGCTTTACAATACCTTATATGAGATAGGGAGTGACCATGAAAATCATATTCCCACACTGAGGTTTGCTGGGTATCTTGTGTCAAAGTGCTTAAAAGAGTTGTCAAACTTAAAGATGCATTAAGCATTTTTTTTTTCCACAAAGACAATGGTTCAAAATTTGCTGACCTTTTCTGTGATGACAAGTGGCTGTCAATAGTATGCTACCTAGCAGATATTTTCAAAAAAATACACACTTACCATGTCCCTTCAAGGTGAAGTTGACCTTTTAAGAGTGAGCAAGAAAGGAACTGCTTTTCAAAAGAAACTCACTCTGCAGAGATTGTTTTGAAAACAGATGTTTGGAAATGTTTCCATTGTTAGGTGATTTTGTTGCTGAAAATGATGTGTCACCTATGAAAACCTCCCAGATCTGTACGCTTAAAAGACTTGGAAACAGAACTTCCTAACCTGTTTAAAAATCTTCCAAAAGAAGACTTTCAGGGGGTTTTGAATGCATTTGTTAAAAATAGAAGAATGCAACACTTTCCCATTAGTTTGCAAGAACAACTAATTGGCATCAGGGAAGATGGAAATTTAATAGACGAATTCCAAGAAAAGCTTTTGCATAATTAGTGTATGGGAGTGGAAAACGAGTATCATGATTACTGGTTGCAGGCTTTGTTTATCTGTGTTAAATAATCTCAACAACTGCTGCACATAAGTAGTTGACCTTAACCACCCACTCGTACCACAATCAAGGTATTTTTCTGCCTCATCTCTTTGCCACTAAAGCCCTGCCATTCTGTTGGAGTGTTCTTACAAAGTCGGCCACAGTTCTGACATGAAATCTTTAAGAATATCTTTTCCTCCCAATATTTTAATGCTTTGTCTTGTGGGATTCCTTACAGGAAAGCAAGAGAATTGTGAAATTTAAATCCCAGGGTTTCTTATTTCATATATCTTGCTTTTTATTAGGCAGAATGGATTAAAATTTGGCTAGGACCTTGACCATCATGGCAATCAATACAAAAAGGCTGCTGAAAGCCTTTGCTTTCAAGAAGTATGCAAGAAGTAAAGAACTAGAATCTTAAGAGTATTGTTCAAGGAGAAGTCACCTGAGAACAAATAGCACTTCCCTAAATCTTCTCATGGAGCAACTTCACTCATGAAATACACACATTAGAGCTCAGGCAACCATCAACTGTTGGGATGGATGGGCCTGTGCTGCAAACCAAGTCACAGCAAAAAAGTTGTCAGCATAGCAAAAGTGACACTTCCTCCTTCCCCCTCAAAAATACTACCAAGAAATTTGCATACTTGGGCTTTCTAACTGTACTGTGCCACTAGATGGTCACCTACCAAACATAACTGTTCTTTTCCTCAAGATCATCAAACCATCAAGCTTCAAATGATTGTTTTCCGTGGTACTAGGAGGCTTTGTGTTGATGTTGGATGGTTTGCTGTGAGCGCTACAATGGAATTTTTCAAGACTGGACCACTTTCTTTCAGGAACAGCCACACAGCAGTGGCTAAACACCTCCCTGCAAGAGGCAAGTATCTGCATGTTCTGCAATGAGGTGGCCATTTTGAACAAAACAACAGGCAGTGAACAAAAGGAGAGGAGAAAGACTGACAGTGTCTTCAGCCCTCCAACTACCCACAGCTAGTGCAATGGACGCAGGTAGCACCGCTAACAGACTGTCCTCTGGCTCCTGGGAAAAGTTCATTTTGTTTAGCCTGGCCTTTGCTTTCTTGGCTAAGGACAGAGAGAAGACATAACGTCACTCACCTATACGGCACCTGTGAACCCATTTGAACTGACTCCTTACATATCCACATCCTCTACATACAAAGGCCTCAGACAAGGCCCGTTAGATCCACTGCAACTCCCCTTCTCTCTATGTCTCTGTACTTAATCCATAGTGTGGTCTGTCCAATCTCACCAGGCAAAGTTTTGTTAACTACCCTTTCTTCACAGGTTTCAGTCTTCTGTATATTCAGTTATGCTTCTCTTCTCCTCAGCTGCTTTTAAGTCTGGTTAGTATCACAGCACAGCTCAACAGGCAATCCAGCTACAACCAGGCTGATCCGGACCTTACAACTGCAAACGCAGCCTCTGAACTTTTTTTAAATTAAAAACCAAACAAATATTTTTCAGGGTTGATACATACTACAAGATCTTCGGTTCTTGCCTGGGGTCTGTACATCCTCAGCTGTTGCACATAACATTTCCAAAGAGTACTTTAAACATCACAATAGAGTGATCTCCTTTCCCACAGCCTTTGTTTTTAAATTGAAGTTGGACATTTCTCTCTTCCTCCCTGTAATAGTGTCTTTAGTGATACCCTGACCCAGGAGAGGTGCCACTGGTTCCTTCTGCTTGACCCTGCATCCCTGCTGTGCAGTAGTGGCTCCTGCTTGATCCTTTCCCCAAATAGTTCAGATACCTCCTTGCCAACAGGAGATGTTTCCTTATATTACAACAGAAATTAATCTAAGAAAATCTTTTAGTCAAAAATGGGAAAATTGCAAGGAAGAATTACAAAATTTGCAGCCTACAGGGAACCACAGCATTCAAGTTCAGCTTCCTGATCTCATTTATTCATATATTCATTTGTAGCCCCACTGCTAAATTTTGACTCTGTCCTGGTATTTGAACATTTTT
>WAAD01027474.1:63113-96036 GCA_013389945.1 Fregata magnificens | reverse complement strand
GGAGGCGCGGGTGCCGCGGCGCGTGGCGGGCCCCTTGTCGCGATAGGCCAGGACGTGTCCCGCGGGCTCGCAGCGAAACGCCGACGTTTGCACGCGCGCTTGGAGCACGCCTGGGCTCGCCCCCGCACCTCTGCCCTCAGCCGCCGCCGTTTTGCCTCCCAGACAGCCGGGAAGCGCCCGTTTCACCCGGGCCCTGCCAGCGTTACCCGGAGACGCGCACCTCCTGCTCCCTGAGCAGAGGCTTCAAACAAAGCTCTGCAGAGGTGGTTTCAAAGTAACGAAAATACATAGGTGGGGTCCGTGCGCTGTGAAAGCGATCCAGACTGGCCTTGGATTTTGTTGTATCAAGCATTTTCAAGTGACGCCAGCAAGAAACTGACCGCTGTAGCAGCAAAGGAAACTTAGGCCTTCCCTTACGCAGCTTGTATCGCTCTAACTGTTCTAGTGCTGTTACAGTTGTGTAAACGGTTTCTATACCAATACGAGAAAAGAAATAGTTACGCAAACTTAAGTCCCCTATGTGAGTTAGTTTCGTATATACTGGGGCCTCTATCAGTAAAACTGTGACAGTTAAAAATCCTACAATTAAAATAGTTGAATCTGATTTAGCTGAAGTACAGCCATTAGTAAATATTTTCACTTGTAACCAGGTTAAAGAGCTGCATCACTCTACAGCTGGTTTTGCCCTCAAGAGAAATGTTACTCCAACAAATTAACCTTAAGACACTGAACAATTGCACTGTGACACAGTCCAGCATAGTTACGCTTGTATCAACACACTTATGGCGGCCACGTTTAAGACAGTCTGTAGTTAGAAAAACTAACCAGGTTATCTTATACACCCCAGCTACAGAATTAAAAGCATCACAATGTTAACATCCATAATAGTCACTCTGAGCTGTGTCAGCTTCAGCAAAGAAACAAGAAGCGTCTGCCCTGTTAACTAAAATAGACACTACACAGGGTTTGCTTTATAACTTGCAAATGCTTGGCAATATACCTGTTTTACAAATGAGTTATTGTTATCATGTTTGTTACTAAAGAGATACTATCATGTCTGTTATTAAAAGAAGCGATAACTAAAGTATTTCCTGTGTTTTAGAGGTAGTTTTGCAGATGTAGGTTACCTGTGAACAGCCATAGCATTTTGCAAAAAAAGCAGCTTTTTTTTTTTTTCTGGCCTTTGACTCACCATAATGATAAACTTCCAACAATGCAGCTTTCCCTATTGGGTGTACAATTTAAACCCCTCTCACAAAATATATAATGATCAGTTCATTCTTCTCTTTGTACAGTATTATCCAATTTTCTGGCTGCAGTACTGCTTCAAAAGAAACTTCCTCTACTCCATTGCGATACTTCATTGCATTAGCTTTTTCCACCTTATAAGCTTCACTTTTAAACCTTTTCCTAGCCTATGTGTTCTCTCACGTAATAACATGCAAGGCTACAATTCCAGTCTCTATTGCTCTTGTCAGTTCTGTGTTCTCCTGTTTCCTCTCAGTTGTCAGGAAGGCCGTTTAAACCTCCGTACTGCATTGCCCTCCAAACAGCTCCTTTGAAATCTCTTTATCATGTGTCAGCAAAAATACCCCCCAATCCCAAAGAACAAAATTTTGCTACAATATGGAGGGCAATGGTGAGACCAGGCTCCCCTGTATCATTTCTGTGTCTCGCTACTCCCAATAGGTCAATGTGTCTGGATGCATTTACTATCTCCCTTTGTACCCAGCTAGTGACTTGCTTTGGGGCACAAACCAGCTTTTTTTTTCGCTGTTTGCATTGTACTAAATACAAGGGGGTCTGAGCACACACCTGGGTTCTACAGCAACAATCCGTGATAATGCTATTACAATAATAAATGAGGTATTCTGTCAATCTGTCATTTGAGGATCCGGCTTTCATTATTTCAGTAATGAGAAATATCCATATTTTTGCTGCAGTACAGTGGATATAGAGAACAGAAGTATAACTTCCTGGTTCCTTTACATTATTTCAACTTATCAAAATTTGCAGATAGGTGCATTTCCCTTGGAAAAAAATAGTCACAGTATAGATGAACCTGAAAGCACTTACATCAATGTACTCGCATAATCCAAAACTTCTTTAGCATTTCTACAGAAGTTCTGGCCTTTCATTTCTTTTCTCTTCAGTCTGCCGCTGGTTTCCTGGAGTATTGTTAAACTGATTTTACCAGTCATAGCTGTGGAGCTTGAGGTATTAGTGTCTGCACGGCGTAATAATCTCCTGGGGTTAAATCAGACTCCAGTTGCAGTTACCAGCTGTGACAGGTAATGTTTTTGATTTGTTGTGATTGAGTGGGAAAATAACATTTTTTAAAAAAAAGAATATAACATTTCTAGGCTTTATTTGTATTCAGAGAACATTTTAAAATTAAGACATTCTATCGGGCATCTGAGTTCACTTCTGAGATTATGTTTTCCTTCCATCCCAGCAGTTCTAACACTTTATCTTTCCATCTCCTAGTTACTAAACCCCAGAGCTTTAAGGGTCAGCGTGCTTTGCAGAGCAAGAACTACAACAACCTTATGTGCTTCTACGAAGCGAAATGGGACTGGCATGCGAACACCAGGGACGTTCTCTAGTGGTTTGCCAGGTGGGACAGTAAGGTTGGGGACATTTCTTTTTTTTCAGCTTGGGAGGCAGATGTTAAACAATCTCCCAGAACAGAGGCATGAAACATCTACACAAACTATCCACAAATGCTGTCTTACTTGTTCATAGCCCTCTGTTAATCCTTGTATTGAAATTAGTTTAGGACTCTGGTACTTGAAATAGCCTGTGGATGACAGCAATAATGGCATATTTACTGATGTTTCGGGTGAACTAGAACTTAATCAAGTGTGTGTGCAGGGGCTTTCACTCAAGTATGCTATAAACAGTTTTCTCATCTGTCATTTCAAATACATTTTAATTTACTGTTTCAGAACAGGTCCATTAAATGCAGCACAAATCATACCCAAGCATGTAAACTAGATTCTGTGTGTGTCTGTGTGTGTGACCAGACTACTTTAACAACTACATTAGAAGGCTTTGAAAGATAAGTTTAAGACACATAGTTATAAAAATGGCATGTATAATGAGTCAAACTTATCCTTGATAAGTAACGTTAGGCAAAAGGCAGCACTGTCATTATTACTTTAGCATTAGGAGGCAGTAATATAATGGTTCTGGGTGCGCTAATAGCCCTTAATTGCCCTAACCAACATCACCTGGGGCCTCCACCCACACCCCCTCCCCATGGGCCCAGGAGCTCCATATAAGCCCAGCCCTGGGCCAGTAGCTACTGTGTGAGTTGGGGTGTAGGACTGTCTGTTTCTAGTTATGGGCATTGCTGATTTAGACTCTGATCTGCTCACTGAGTGTCTGGTCTGACTTTGAACTTGCTTTGTGTATGTATCTGCTGTGGAGATTGCTACCCTGTGTCTGACCTTGGCTACCTTCACTAGGTATTATCCTGACTTGTAGGCCGATTTCCTTGTTGTGCCCTGGATCTGCTTTATTGATGTGAACTTCTCTAATGATTTGGGTTCTTTGTTGAACTTGTCTGCTATCCCAATACCTGTCTTGTTACCCTTTTGCTCTGCTAGTTGTGTTATTGTATGTGGCTCCAAATTTCCTATCCTGTATGAAGCAGCCAGCCCTTGCTGCTCCCTGGCAGACACAGGCTAAGCTACAAACTAATTTCTCAAATTGTTATAGTACTTAGGTGCTCCTTATTGTTTTAATAATCTTGCTATTGTTTGTGTTAACACTGTAGATTTTGCTAGGCATTAAGGAAACACGGAATAAAAGCTTGCCCCTTGCCCTGAGGAGCTTATGACCTAAATATGCTGTAGGGAACAGCAGATTGAATGAGACAGGTGGGGAGTGTGAGATGTTAGTGGCTGGCATCACATGCTTCTGTCTCCATGCATCAGCAGCCTAAGCTATTGTCTGTTACTTTAAAGCACTGTAGTAAAGGACAGTTTGAAAGAGATATGAAGGAGACCAAGCAAATGCCTTCAGAGCTATCTGAGGTGTTCCTCATAACATGCAGGGTGATAATGAATTGTACAGTCATAATAATGTAGGGTGGAGGGAAATCTGAGAAACCAACATTCTGCACAATGCCAAGGTGTGTAGGTCCTCCAGGACTGCTGTTTGCTTAACCTCTTTGTTAAAATCGTCAGGCCAGGAAGTGCTGTAGCATCTCTATGTAGCTGGTTCTGGTGTTCCACCAGCCTCGCTAGGAAGTTTCTTCGAGGACCCAGTCCAGATTTGTGGTGCTAATTTAGATGGTTTCTTATTGTACTGGTCTCTTCAGTCACGGTAAACAAAGGGATCATGATTCTGACTTTATATTTGTTGAAATTGTAACTATAATTGGAAGAAGCAACTTTTTTTTTCTTTCTTCTGCTTGACTGACACCTGTTGAGGTGGTCCTGAAAAGATTACTAATTTCTCTGGGATTCCTGCACTCTCCTCTGGGTTGTTACAACTTTATGTATGCCTTTCAAAATCTGGTGCGGTCCTCTTTATTGGCTTTTTAGCTTTCATTTGTGGATCAAGTTAGCCCTCTAGATGATTTCTGCTATTCTGATACTGAGCTGATCATTTTCTGATTGGTATTTGTACACGGGCTTTTTCTTTCCTCTTTGAACCTTTCTCTACTAATCGAGTTTCTTGACATTGGCCCATTTCTTCAGTTTGTTCCAATCATTTTGGATTCTTAAGAGTCTCCTCCAGGAGTACTCACAGGTATTTTAAACTGCAGAGGTTACCTCTGCTAGTTTGAAGAATGTACAAAGGGTGTCTTTTTGGTACCATAGTGCCTGCTATTGTGGGCAGTTCATGGCTTTACAAAGACTACTTAAGCATCTCTGCTACCTTGGGTCACATTGCTGCCATTTGACTTTATCAGAGTCACCATCTTGTCCCCACCTTCCTTGGGCAACATCCCAAGGCACCCCTGAGCTGAGAGGTAGTGGCAGGAAAAGGCCCTTGCACTAGAGGTGGAAAAGGCATAGAGGAAGGGGGGTGGTTCTGATTTTTCTTCCCCATTATTCACCCGCACTTGTAGGTGCAAGGTATCCACCAGTGGGTGTAAGACAGCATATGCCACATCTCATGTTAAACACATTCAGTGAAAATCCTAGGTATGTGAGGGGAAAGTGGGATTTTGGGTAATAATTTTACTGCTTGGCATGTGTAAACACTGCTTCTGTGTTTTTTTGTTTAGACTACATCCACCTTCCTTATCTATTGCATACCACTGCACTTTACAAAAAGCACAGCATTATTGTGTTACACAACTGCATTCTTATTTTGCATTGACTTTTCATTCTCATAATAATTGGACCTTCCAGTAAACTTCTCATTGGTCCCATTTAACATATAGAGATCCAATTCTGTAAGGAAATAAGTTATTCAGAAGAGGCATTATAGCATTGCTGAATCTTACTCTTCGGATTTGCACAGTAACTTCCAGAAATTAATTAGTTAGAAAAAAACCTCTTTGGACTGCTACCCTTAACAAAGAAATTGGCTAACTGAAGGGATTATCTCCTTCTCCTCTTGTACTACAAGGCTTACAGTATTCAATGTTATGCACAGAGTCGTAGCAATCTTGTCATGACCCTACCAATTTTTGCCAGCTCTGCTAATTTTAGTCATGTTGAAAAGACAAGGCACTGACTGCTGTCTGTCAATGCAGGATCAGCTGATCCTATCAAATTCTTTTTTAGCTCTGTAGTTACAGCCTAAAACACATTTTCTCTTTGAGATTGTATTTCTCTTGTGTGGTAGTTGTTATATCTGCAGAAAATCAATCAGCCTTTTCTAAACAAGGGAATGAGTTTACAGAGTTAACTCAAGACTAAGACTACAGAAAACGAAGGAGATGTTTTGGTACCTAATCTTAAAGGGAACAACAGTTTTAAGAGCTCAAAGAGCATGAAGGATAGGATTGTAATTCAGATCTGGTTCCCACAGAAAATGTCAGTCCCAGCAAAGTTAATGGGACACAGATTTGGCAATGTGGGAGGTCAGGAGACTAAGAACAAGAGTAGCATCCCTCTGAGTTGTATCTCACATAGTACCCAGAGTGGAAGGGTCATAAATTGATCCCCCAGTCGATCAGTCTGGCTGCCCTCAAGCATTATATTTGTATCATCAGAAAAATTCTAACTCCCAAACAGCAGTGTTTTCTGTAATGCTGCCCCTCAGAAGGCAACCCGCATTGCCTTTTGATTACAAGCCCCCTGTGGCTTCTGACAAACATATTTTAACATTAATGTTTGCAGCTGAACTACATTCTGGTCTGATGAACACTTCCAGGTTTTCAAAACTGCTGTGGGAAGCATTAGAAAGTAAACATGAGGACTGTTGTCTGCAAACCCACATGCGTCTAGCTAAGTAATAATTCTCAAGATGAACAGTAAGTAATACAGAGCCTTTGGGTTCCAGATACTCCTGAGTATAAATATACACACTTTTTCTGGTTGTTTTTAAAAGCAGCTACTACATTAGCATATATTTTTAAAAGTTTGGCCCTTTATTTAATTTTTTTCTTGCCCATATCCAAAGGCAGAACATGAAGTTTGCTGCACAAAGTACACGCGGAAATATTGCATTACAGTTTTGAAAATAGGATTTAGTCTTCTAAACTGCTTGGGTATTATACAGAGTGATCCAAATCAGATGTGACTTGTATGGAATTATGTTGAACTTTTTGCTTTGTCTGAAATTCATATCATGCAGCAATAATGGTGTATTTTCAATTGCCTGTATTTTAAGGATGCTGATAAAGCACTGGGGCAATGCCAGGTATTTCAGGAAATACATTGCTGTTTCCCTGGCTCCCCAGATGTTACAATACAGTAAGTTTGTTGCTGGAATAAAGAGTAATTTTTGCTATATTTCTTTAAATATGGTGATTCAGTGTTACAGAAAAATCTTCACCTTTAAAATGAGTTATGTTGTTAGCACCTTGTCTTCAAACAAATCATTTAGATAACATGCACTATAACGTACGTAACTGTTTCCTTTCTCTTTTACAACCTCCTTCAATGACTGGCAACAGCTGTGCCTCATTTTTATCATGTGGTTTTATTGTTCAGAATTACTGATTATTTGTTATGATTTATAACAGCAAAAGTCTTTGATGCTTTAAAACAATGAAACACAGACTTGGACAAATTTAAATGAATCCAACAGATGCATTGTCTGCGTCTGTGCGGTACCAAAGGAGAGAGCTATAGCTGACACAGGATTATTTCCTGCTGGAGCTTCGCCAAAGAAAAATTGGCGGCAGTCACACTATTCTTTATTGCGAGTCTCCTCTAATGTGTGCATTTAATAAAGCGGTAACATCTGGGCCCACAGGGTAAACTCCATGTGTACAAACAGTATAAGTCTTCAAAATCAATATTTATTTGCAAACTTTTCACTCAAGAAAAAACATGCCAGAGTATCAGCTTTGGGGCCATGTGCTACTTTAGCACTACTATGGGTTTGTGGAGCTGAAGTATTAGATAAGCTTTGTTCCTTCCTGTGCCTCTTGTTCAATTGCTGTGTTCTCTTTATGGCCACGCAGGGATTTCCATGGCATGGCCCCAGGTTTCTGCAGGCAGCCAGCGCTGCTGCAATTATTGATCTCCACTGGAGAGCCAAGGAATGAAATCACAGGAAAATGGAGCTGTGTCTTGGGATGGCTACCTCTAAGGTAAGGCACGTGGTAGGGCAGAGCACAGGAAGACATCAGTCATCTTGGCTGACGGGAAGCCGCCTACATTCATTCCTCAGTCCATTTCTCCCTTCCGTGCTTCTGTTTCTTTCCCTCATCCTTGTACCTCACTTGAGGCATAGCGATTTGAGTGGGTGCTGGAAGCGGGTGTAACTCGAGCATGGAACTGTGAGCATGGGCAGGTGGGCTTGTATGTTCTGCAAGGGCTTGTGATTCTGGCCTTTTCCACAGCAAGAGAGAAGCCTTGCTGAGTGCTTGCTTCTGCTGTACCGGGTTGCTGGCCTTCTAAAAGAGCTCTCCCCATACCTCGTGAGAATCTGGTTGGATTTCTTCCAAGATCTTTGGATTCTTGTTCTGTTTCTTCTTGGTTTTTTAGTATGTGAACCAAATCCTGAGGCTTCTCCAAACAGGACAAGCAGGAAAGTTCTCTTTCTTTTTGTTAAGCAGTATACCTACATACAAACATAGGTTATTGTGTGGTAGAAATATACTAGTGTATTTGCTCAACGGTATCTGACTGTATTGCTGACATACTCACCTAATGTGTGAGAAAAAGGGGGAGTGGAAGATAAGGGAAGTTATTCCTCATTGCTGGTGCCAACGCTTTGAATAGGCTGAGGAGCTCTGAAAGAGATCCCAATATGTGGGTGGAATTTTGCTCTGTAAACAAAGTGGCTGCATAGAACTAGACAATCAGTAACTTGGGGGGACAAAAGGAGTTACTATAAAGAGGGCAGTAGGTTCTTTGTAGTCTGCCTTCTACAATAATGTCTTGAGTCAGTTTATCCAACTCTATCCAAATGGGTGAAGAATGCAATATTATAAAAACCTTATGAAGTAGGTCAGCTTGTACAAGGGCTGTGGGAAGACAAGAGCCACTCCTGACATTAAGTGGGGCAGTATAATTATACGTAAGTCATAACTTTTGCATAACGTATCTTAAGGGTAAATGTGCCAATGGAGTCCTTGTCTATTAGTGCTGAGCAAGCAACCTCTACCTCTGTGCATGTTCTTTGTGCATATCGGGATGGCCTGTATTTAACTTTTTAAATGAAGCCTAGATCTTGTGACGTTCTTTTTTTGCAGAGGCATTTTATAGATATTTGTGCCAGTGCAGTTATTTCTGCTTCCTCCTCTAATCAGAGCACATCTTGTTGTCTGTGCATACCCAACCAAGTTATAAGACTAACATTCTCAACCAAGTAATCATTTCTGATTATCAAATTCATACATAATCAGCTTTTCACCCATGGGAATAGCAAATTAGATCTTCCCTCAGTAAAATGAAAAATTCACACTCTTCATATGAAATCACTGACAGCACGTAATTACTATAAAAATATAAATTACATGAAATAATTTTATTTTAAAAAATAGATCAGTGCCTCCTTTATTTTGTTTCCTATGTATCCTTATCTTAGGCTGCTTCAAAAGTAAGCTGCCTTTTCTGTGACTTCATCAATAAATCTCTTGACTGTTGTGGTCTCTTGTTTATGCATTAAGTCAATAATGATTTAACAGCCTTTTTTTAATGATAACAGCAGTTATGAATGAGAACTGTACTGCTTTTGGCATGCCTGAGGTCTGGAGGGAGCATGAATATAACAGCCCTGACTCTCTGTCAATTTTATGCTCAAGTGTGAGACACCTTTGTACTTTCTGGGTTTTTTGGGGACATTTTAGTGTTCAGGGTTGGCCTCACTTATGGTCAGTTGCCCTACCTCCTGCTGGGTGGTGGGAAACCAAGGATGGCTGGCATTGCTCCTTCTCCCATCCTCTGTTTCAAGCACATGTCCCTTGTATTTCTATAGGAAGTCACACTGCCAACCCTGTGCTGCACATTAACCCGCTTCTCTGGTCATTAGTCCCTGAAAGGGACCGTTTCCATCCCTTTGCTGCTGCCTGTGCAATGCAAGTGAAGTGGAGTGCCCTGGGACAGCTAATGTACATGGTGTAACTACATGCATTAGAACTGGGCTAAACATTCTCTAATCTTTTCTATTTTAAAGATCTCATAATAGAATTTATTAAATGTACTAATTGTAATCAGGACTTGTGGATTTGGCAGTTCTCCCTTACTCCCTAACCAGCTTTACTATTTCTGCCAAGCCACCCCTGCCTTTCCAGAGCTAACCCAGCACTTTGCAAGGCTGGACCTGAGACAGCTTGTCCCAACACTGGAAAAGAGACCCATGGATTTCTTTCCACAGATGTAATGAATTCCGTAAAACAGTTTGTTCTTCTTTGATTGTATTCATCACCTCAAGGGCAAAATTCACTGTTTCAGTGCAGACTTGCATTCCTTCCAGAATGGGTTAGTCGTCATTGTATTATATGCTCTCTCTCCTCATCTTGCAGGAAGGGGGAATGAGAGCACAGCAAAAGCATCAGCTCTACAACTTTTGTGTGGATAAATCCCTGGATGCTTTCCTTGCCAGAATATATTGCATGTGAATGTTAACTATTACGCATTTTGTGGTCAGTTGCTAAGAAGGAAAGGTATCCCACAGCAGGGGAGCAGTACAAGGTCTCTTATACCCCTCCAGCCTTGTGCTCAGGGAGTGCACTGTGGAATTTTTAAAGTATAGTAAACCTTTCTTAATCATGAAGCATGAGCTTAGACTTCACTGGGCTACGTATCCGAATGGGAACTTGGTGCATACTTAGGCCCTTACCTACCATTCTACACCCTGCATTGTGCATATCTGGCTTTATAGTTTGTATTTTTTTTTCAAGTGCCCTTGCAACAATTTGATCATTCAAATAAAGCACAAACCAAGTACGTTCCCTTTTGAATGGAGTCGGTATCTCTGTGAACATGTGCGTACAGGCACATGCCTGCCTAATTTATTTACCAGAGAGAAGCAATTAGTAGTAGTGACCTTGGCAATCTGGGCAGAGGTGGGTTTTTTTAACATAATGCTGTAGATTTCATTAAGAGTTAAAATCCAGACAAGGTGGAAACTGGCACATACTGTATATAAAGGTGCACATAATTTCCTATTTCAACCTTGCAGGCAAGATTATTGATGTATATAAATAATTTCTAGTGAGATGAAGGTATATACATCGGTAGAAAGCATAGGCAGAGTTGAGGTTGGGATTTTTCTTTACTTTTGAACAAGGCTAATCTCTTGGTGCTTGGCAGGGCTAGATCTAGGCACAGGCAAAGGAGGCAGCAATAAGGATGGCAGAATAGGTCCTGGCAGAGCCCTGAAAACTAGACTGGCAGCTGCTGCTGCCACAAGAGGGGATAAGAATGCATGAAACAGCAGTAACTTCAGGAAAATGAGACATGTAGTGTTTTCTGAATCCTGTTCGCTTTTCTGTGGCAGAAAAAGCCAGCTCTGGGTCTAACCTAGGCATTTCACCCTCAGGGCAGCACAACTTAGTTTGCTTATGCTGATAAGAAGCCTTGAGCCAGCTCTGGTGGTTGGCTTGCATTCACTGTGCCTTCCAAATAAAATGTGTACAGTTACTCATTAGCCACTTTACATAAAGAAACTGGGGTTTTTTTTTTAAAAACCCCAACCTTCAGATAAAACTATTTTAGGAATGGTGGCAGACATTCATGGATATTTACAGACAGACGAAATACTTAGACCTACATGAAATGAAATATGAAAGATTAGCAGAAAAATTGAGGAAAACCTCAGGTGTTCCAGCAGAGCAGCAAGCTGTGGATTCTTATGAGGTCTGAAGACAGAAGGAGAAGTGGCAAGATGGAGAAATACAGGAGAGTTGTTCCAGATGTCAAAGTTGCAGAGAAGGCTCTCGTGTTTTGTGAGGCTTTGTGAAGGGACCTAGAAGCAGCCAATTCTGAATTGGTGGAGGAAACGAGGGATAAAGACAGTCTATGAATAATCATCTCATTAATAAGTGTTGCTTTTACTTTTCCACAATTCTGTCCAGAAAGAACTGTAATAATGTCTCCAATTGTTGCTGAATCCAGTGAATAAGTTTCTCCAGTGGCACACATCCAACCATTTCTGTCTTCTGGGCTTTATGAGATGGAATACTCTTCCCTTGCCCAGAAGCGTGATCTCTTCTGTGGCCACTAAACTCGCCAGAGATCTGAACTGCTGTGTAGGAGTCCAGATTGCACATTCTTCCAAATATCTAAACAAATACAAGAGAGGTTTATTTGCACAATTTTAGGTGCAGCCACCTCTATGTGAGATAAATATTAATGGATCTGACAGGAATGTTGCCATGTCAGGGGCAAAAATGAGTCGTCCTTCACTATTGCACTTTGAGGAATGACACTGAAGTGCCACAATGTACAGCACTCACTATCTGGGGATAAGTCATCCATGTGATTAAATGCATAGTTAATTGATCTACATGTTACAATGCTCAAAAAAAAAAAAAAAAATCCACTTCGTTAAAGGTATTTCTCCCAGAGTTTCAGTAACTATTGGCACCTTTAGATCCCTTTCCTACTTGTTACGATTTCTTTGCATTGCTTCTTTCTACCACTCTGACAAAGCACTGTGTGTCATTGATTCTTTTTCTATGCTGAGATTCAATAGCTAGCATCAGGATTGAATTCCTCAGCAATAGCCTCATAGTTGAGAGTTGTGAATGTGGCAAGAACAAAAAAGTAAAATCAGTTAGGTCTATAGCGGCATCCTTTTTCTTGGAGGACAAAACAGTTCAACGGGCAAGGACCAGTTTTCTAAAGGTACCTGTCACCTAAAAAGGCTGATAGACACTTGTTGCAATTTTGAAAATCAGCACAAGTCCTGCTAATCTGGGCCCTTATCTGTGAAAAATCTATCCTTTACTGATCGATCTCGCACCTATTAAAGTTGATGGCACAAGTCCTGCTGAAGTCCAGGGGGCAGGATTAGGCCTTACCACAGCTTGCTTATGAGCACTAGCGTCGTTGCTTTCCTGACAAGGAGAAAGTACACAGTGAAGTGATGAGGCAGAGCCCTGTTTTGCAGCTAAGCAGGCACTTAGAGGTGTTGCTGAGTTAATGCCTTAAGATATGATAGTATCTGACCCCTGGCCTGCCAGACATCAACTCTCTCTGTCCAAGTGTTTACGGAATCTTAAAAATGGCTGGCATGGTGCTGAAGCAATAGCTACATCACAGGATTAATTGTTCTGTTTTATCAGGTATTTTTTAGAGAGCTGGGAACTGCAACCTGCATGATACAATGTGCTGGGCTCTTCCATTCACTGCTGCTGAGGCTGCCAGGATCATTTTATAAAGTCAGGCAGTCGCAGTATTACAGCAAGTGGTACTAGACGGTACTATTAAATGTAACCATTCTGCCTTAGGGATGATTTCAGCATTCCTTCAATAATACGTAACAGTGCCAAACTAGAGATATCATACAAATTAGAAACACAGCTTGCCCAGAAATGTTTTGTATTCCTTAAGTATTTAATTCAATTTTATCCTAATACGAATTTATCCTAGCAGTTCTGCTTGAATTTTACTTGGTGTTACTTTATACTCATAAAATTGAAATGATTAAATATTTCTTAAACACCTAGGGAGGAAGAAGTTTCTCTCCTGCAGTAACAGAACAGGCTTTGTAGCATGCTTTCCACTGTTGGTGCCAGCCTTGGCCCTCAGAGGCTGGCATGCAAGCTTTGCAGGTATCTCAATCTTTCCCTAGGAAACATGACTTTAGTGTCTTGTGTATTGTGCAGGTTTGGGGGTAGGGAGCAAGTAGAAAGGAAAAACCAGATATTTTCCTTAAGTCCCTTGTTGAAGGTAATGATTCACCAAAAATGTGAGAGATTTCTCTACTTGTTACCTGCCCGAACTTTTTCATCATTGTCTACTGCAGCCCAAGAATAACAGATGTGGGGAAAGCGTTTGTAACTGTACTTCATTTACGGGTTTAGGAACCTGGAATCCATTTTGTGACTATTTTGATACTGTAGTTACCTTCCACAGTCTTGTTAACATAATGTAGTCTTGTGCACTTCTGTTGCACAGACTGATTTGACATAGGGAGTTGAGCAGGGGTGGGAGGAGGAGGGGAAGGCTGTGCAGTGCAGCTTTAATGTGGAGTCATCTGTGCCATAGTGGTAACTACAGATCTTTGTGCCCTAGCCACACAGCAAAAGGGACGTCTGCCCCTTTGCCTAGGAGATAGTAAAAGGGACATCACTGACACCCTGTGAATTGGACATGGATGAGCTGCATCTTTTGCATATGTTTGCAATGGTTATATCTCCTTTTTGTGAGGCAGATATTGGCCTTGGAGGATTTGCCAAAAACAGAAAATAGAAGCTGATATTTGCTCTATCGGTTTATCTGAGTAACTGCAGGAGTAAACTGATATGGCCATGTCTCCTCCTAGAACCCAGTCCCTTCAAGTAATTGAGCATGTTAGCTGTAAGCAGGAGCAGCCTTTTTGTGTTAAGATTTACAATATGAAATCATCTTACACTTGATATTCACCCCTGTTTTGCCCTCTTTTTATGCATTGCAGTTTGCTCAGCTGAAAGCTCTCCAGAGCTGAGACTGCAATCTGTTGTGAGCTAATAAGAGCAACCGGGGTTTTGCATGATCATAGTGCCCTCGTGTTCAGGCACTGCTGGGTATACGGAAAATGATTCTGAAGTGTCGAAACAATGCCACCCTCAGACAGGAGGGGCATATGCACAGGTCTCAACTGAATGCTTTACTGAGTGTCAGAAAATTAGGAATGACATGCAGCAAGGGGTGAACCCAGGATACAGCCTGCCTCATGAAACAAGCAGGGATCACTATTGCTTTCCTGTTTGTAAGGTAGGTAGCATGCCTGCAATACAGACGTCTTAAATGGTATACTGCTTCATTCCCCATCCTACACACCCAGGATGCACATCAGGCCTCCAATGTGGCTCACTTTTCAGTTATCTGAGAAAGCAAAAATACAATGTTGATAAGCCATAAGTCTGATTTCAAGCTCAACCCAGATGGAAAAAAAAATGCTTCTTCCAGTGAAAAAAGGGGAAATGAAGGCCAAATGAAAATGCAGCACTGACTTTGTAAGTGCTTGAATAAAATCAAGATACCTCTGAATATGTGAAGGACTAGCGTTAGTGGGGAAATTGGATTCCAAGATGCCATCCTGTGCACTGCATTAGAATTAATGGAAACTGAAAGGATGAACATAAATTGTTTAGTCTTGATCAATAGAATAATTTGTAATTTCACCCCAAAGTTTAATCTTAGCTCAGCTCTGTGACGTTCCATGTCAGTAACTGGTTTTCTCACTGGAATTTAAGGAAAAAAACTAACCCTGTAACATTTGTCATTTCAGTGGTAAAGCAAAAGTCTTTGACAGAGATTGCCCCTTTCAATCTCTTCTCAGGTCACCAGAGTCTATGCATCTGAAGACACAGCTGAATCATGAGGTCTCAAAGGTTATGCTGCTCATATACCAAGGGGGCCAAGGCCTAGGTGCTGAGGATTTTGTGGCTTTCCATACTTCCTGAAAGTTGGACTTGATGATCTTAGAGGTCTTTTCCAACCTTAATGATTCTATGATTCCTGGTCAATGGCTGGAATTGGCACTAGCTTATGTGGGACATTTTGGTGCCTCTTCAGTAAGTACTGATGTTCACATTACAATACTCAGAGATGAAGGTTGGGTGAGGTGCACCTCTGTCTAGAAGTCAGGGGAAGGGGTTGGAGATAGCTGGCTATTTGACTAGATGTAGCTGGGGGCATGGCATGTGACTGAAATCGGTGTATGTTTTGCTATAGATTTTAGTGAGAGCTGAACTGTTAAGGGGCTGAATTCAGGAAGGCATGTAACTGCCTATGTAGATAGACTTAGGTAGTGCAGACCGTAAAAGCGCCTGAGCTATAAGTGCAAGCCACATAATTTAGATGCTGTTTAAAATCTCATTTAAAGAGCCTCTATCAAGCGTCTGTTCACAAAACTGAGTGCCTAAATATATCTGCAACTCTGTCACTACATACTTAGTTCCTCTGTACTTTGCCTCCTTGAAAACAACCATAAGCACTTTTCATTGAGCTATATGGCTTAAATCTTATTGAAGCAGAGCGGAAATCCCAATCAGCTTAGAGTCCACTCAGGTGTCAAAACCTCACCCCTGGTGCCAGCCAGGTTGTCCCACTGCAGGGACGAGGTCCAGCACTGTAGCACAGGTACAGCCCAGCCCATCACAAGGTGCTCTCCAGTCTTATGTGACTGGAGATGTGCAACAGCAGTGAGTGCTGGGAAAACAGCTATAAACTGGTTACAGTTTGAAATAGCAAAGATATTAGACAAGGGGAAAAAAGGAAAGGGAGAGCATGGCATTAGATTTTCTATGCATTACTGACTGTGGAGGGAGTCAGTTACAACTTTATGGTTTTGCAAGGAAATTTATACTGCTTCAGGAAACTTGGCCACAGGGCAACAGTGCCTACCAGTCTCACAACTCGAAATCCCTTTCTGGCTCCTGGACAGGTTTTGCAGATGTTTCTTGTGTGCTTAGACACTGCTTCTGCCCAGCAATTCAATGAGGGAATAGTAAGTATTCTCCTACCCAATGCTAAAGTACAGCCCTTCTAACAGGGGAGCTATGCTTATCACCAATTCTGTTTTTTTAATGTAGAATGTTTGAGGGGAAAGCAATCCCAAAATAAAACCAAACAAATCCCATGAAGTAAGATGCTTTTTGTTTATGCTTATTAGTTGGAACCATGTCAACAGTGAACAGCTCTCAAGTTTTTGTGGAGATTTTAATACCGCAGTGCAGACGAGATTCTGCTACCAGAGCCCAGTTCGTACACCTCAAGTAAGCCTGTATATTTCAGCGTGTCTCCCCAAGAGGAAAGAGCCATTACTTCAGTGAGCATGGCCAGCTCTGGGCTCTTGCAATAGCGTGATTCATTTCCCCCCAGATAACTCGGAACTGTGTTTGTCACAACATCAAGTAGTAGGAAGTTATGCTTGTTATCTGCATTTTTACAGCTGACTTGACAAAAGTTGTTAAAATTAAGTTGACATGTGTCAATGCTTTTAAGAAACCTATGCCCTATTATTGATAAATTCAAGGACTGATGTATGGGTCGGTGAATTGAAAAACATGGAAATGATGCATGGTATATCTTTGTCTCCCTCACTTTTAAATGAGGTATTTAAGATAGAGCAATGTGATTTTTCCATCTCACCTTTTGGCACGTTTTTTATGCATTGGTTGCTTTATCATTTCATATCTCATCTATTGGTTTATAAAACTTCCAGTTGGTTGGCTTACTTTGTGCATATTGTTAAAATTAGAAGAAGGTTAAAAAAAACCCCTAGGGACAAGCAGATGTGGTTGTGGGCCTATAGCATTTTGGGGACTCCTTAAGTAAACTCATTAAATGTCTACTGTTTCACTGACAAAACTTATGTAAAACATTATGATTACCTATGACCTTAAATTTTCTTATGAGTTTGTTACATGCCCTGATATCCTGCAGAAAAATTAAAGCATCTGAAAAAAAAAAAAAAAATTCCCCCCTCTACTTCACTCTGAACTTGCAAAAATTGACACCAACAGCTGTTTCAGAGCCAAAAAGAAATAAAAAGCATGTAGCAGGTGGTACCATGTATGTATGTCTAATCGCAATCTAACAATCTGCTAGCCAGTTAGCAAATAGTGAGGAATTTGATCATGGTCCAGGCAAAGAAGGGGAGCAAAGAGAATGGGAAAGTGAGAGAAAAAGTTTTGGCCGAGGAAATTAGCATCTTTATAGAGGAGAGTAATGAGTGTGAGAGTCATGATATTCTCTTTCTTTTTTGAAATGTTCTGCTCTTGACTAGTCACTATCTAGAAAAACTGGCTATAGATGCCAAGAATACTGGTGAAATGATGGCATGCCCAGTATAGGGCTCAGTATAAGTAAACCTGGTGGACTTTCTCTCAGGTGACATGCAGCTCATGGTTCAGAGACTCATGCAGAGCAGTGGTATGTGTGCTTCCGGGGCTCCTTTCACATACAGTGCATCTCTACATCTTTGCTTACACTTACCCTTTGAAGGATCAGTGATGTGAACATACCTTTTCATTTGCAAAGTCCTGATGGCAATTCATTTCAACTGTGTGAATTGACTGTTTCCACACAGCTTTCTTCAGCCTCTGTCCAGAAAATATAATTTATTTGGGTTTCTGTTGATGACCAAAATCAAAGTATTCTGCCTCTCCCCTCTAGCATAAAGAAAACCTTTGCTTGAAACACACTGTGTGGAGGATTTGGATGAGGGCGAAGAAACTTTGCTCCTTTAAGACAAGGAAAAAACAACTGTCCTCCTTGAGGTCTGAAGTAAAAGAAAGCAGAAGAAATTCAGAGCTGCAAAATGCATGGTCTTGCAGTTGGGAGCAAGAACAAAACCCTCTGCACTACAATGTGACCCATTTGGGGGGAGTGGCTTAGGCGTAACAGTCAGTCATGAGATCACCATGAGCAGTCCTAAAAAAGACATGTATTGGGAGATCCGTTTCCCTCGGATACAAGGAATATTTCTGCTTTTATACAAAGCAGTAGTGAGATCTATCACAGGGAAGGATAGGACTATTGTCTTCTACAAGAGGAGACTAAAAGACCGTGACGTTTATCTGCAGAAAGGCTGAAATAACTGTCCTCTTCAGAGCATCGGAAGGTGAACACTGGTGGGAAGGAAGAAGGGAAAGAATTGTGTGTGAGGTTCAGAAAAACGTCAGCATAAGGACAGATGAGCCTGGACTGGCCGTGAATAAATTTAGCCTGGAAGGATCACAGCAGTGATTGGGATCTAGAACAGCTTTCCTCTGGGAGAACTAGAGCTGAAACCTGACTTCCTTTCATGATGCAGCAGGATAAGATGATGATGGGGAATTGGATAATGCAATGTTTGCAATAGAGAGGGATCATGCTCAGAGACTGAAGAGGCCTCTTCCGGCCCTGCATTCCTTGTCCAAAAATGGCATAATCTGCAGACTTGCCTTGTATAAATAGTCTGGGCTTCAGAGAGAAACTCTAATACCAGCAGTAGTTGCTGGTAACAGGAAAGGGATCTCTAGATCAGTCATACACAGCCAAAGCCTTATCTTGACCTGGCTGCTGCTTCTGCTTCAAACATCTGCAAGAATGGGTTTAGAAAATGGATTTGATACATTAAGACAAGCTGGATTTGTAGATGGCAGAAACCTGATGGGTGCTTGACTTGTAGGAGAGGAGGAAAACGGAATTCTGGAGTAAAGTGTAATCTATAGCAGCACAAAAGATAAAAGACAAAACAAATTGGAATAAGGCAATGCTATCTACTATATGTTTTAATAAGATTTTATAAGATGCAATATTCCAAGTCTGCTAGATTAGCTTTCTTTGGCCAATATTTTATGGTGTTTCAGTTGGATAGAAATGGGAGTGAGAAGAACTATGATAAATGGATTTATATTCTGACTAGCACCAGTATAGATGGAGAAATAAAAGGGTGACATGGGAATTGTGCTTTACAAAAGGATCAGTATTGGAAAAAAACCTAGTAAAAATGAAAAAGACATGAAATCTGCTTTAGGAGCTCTGAAGAAGGAAATTGCTACTGTTCTTGACATTACAGACTTTAAGTGAGACGTTGATTCAGAAGAAACATAAAAGAAATGAACAAGAATATACCAGCAATTCCCTCATAAAAGAACTTTCTTAAAGCACTGTAATTTTTTGTGTGGATCTCAAGTGCCCTAGTTCAGGATGGTTAGGAACATTAATGTTGGAAACTCTGGAGTCACAATTGCTAAGTTTGGTCAAAGCTAGCATGGCATATATTTGGCATGTGATTCTCTTCTCACTTGTGCAGTGAAAGTCTGAAGTCAGCAGGATTACACAGAGATAAAGCCAGCAAGACTGAGAGGAGGGAGCACCATCCCATTCCCAGCTGCTCTGTCTCCAGGGTCTGATGGTGATTTATTTTAATGCTGAGCTTTTCACTGACCCCCCCTAAAGGTATAATTTGTTTGCATTTCCTGTGATCAAATCCATCTTCCATCTTATTGTCAGTCATTCACTGATAGCAATCCTCAGGTAATTCTTTCTTTTAATGCTATCTCACTATCTAGATAAACCATAATGGATTTCTTTGCCTGGAGGACATGAAATGTTGCTAATTTAAACTGATTTATGAAATGCTTTTCCAGAGTTTCACTGGGCAGCACGCTGAAGACACTTTTCAAAAATATTTAAAATCAAAGCATTCAGTACAATAGCACAAGCCCAAGAGTGCTCTTTTCCCTTGTTTGCCACTCTTTTCAGTGGGTGAAATGTGCTCCTGCATAGTCCCAATAAGATCATGTACCACTGAAACCATCCTTGAAGGGCTTGTATCACTGTAACTGTCGTAACAGCTGCCTGAAACCAGTGCAATACTTAAAAAAAAAAAAAATTAAAAGAAATCTACAAACCTGTAATTCATTTTACAAGTTTCCTTTAGAAAACTGACTCAAGCCCAGGGTCGCAGGGGTTGTCTACAACTTCCAAGGGGCTTTGACTCAGATCTAACAAAAAGCAGAAGAGATTTGAATTATATTCTTAGAGGAAGGCAAATTGTTGACAGATGAAGTGGGCCACTTGTTAATGACTTTCAGCCTGCCTGAAACAGCTGATCTTTGAATGGACAATGTGGGTTAAGTATTTGGGGGCTGAAGCTCCTCTGGCCTGACTGCCACTTTAGCTGCTGTTGAATGCTATCACTTAATTGCTTTAGGAACGTTGCTGAGGAGTAAATTGCTGAGTATAATATTTTAATTACTTAAGATCAGTTGTTCTTCCCCATTTCAGCTGATCACAGTAAATAGCAAATAAGAGGAAACAGAACACAGAGTGAGGGTGCTGCTGCTATGTAACTCAATACTAGGAATATCAGAAGCCAGGATACTATGCTTATTTGCCTGTGCCATTTGCTGGCCTTCAGTTTGCTGATGAGTTCTGCTTAATTAAAAGCAGTGGGAACAAGTTGATGGCTTTCTGATCCTGGTCCTACTGTCTGAGGAGTGCTGATGAGGCAGACACTGCTCTGGCACAGAAATGAAAAGCAATCTCTGTCCTGGAGGCCAGACATGGGAATTTCTCTGTGAAAGAGCAGCTTTCAGGTGGTGTTAGCACCAGAGGCACTTGGGAGGGGCTGGCCCCTGCCCTCCCTGTATCTACACAAATGACCATCTGCATATAAATGGGTGAGGGATAGAACAAGACTGCTGCCCAGGAAGTTTCTTTTAGCATTTATTCAGGTGGGAGGAAAATACAGAACCTGCTGGATCACCTGGCTGGTTTCACACTCAGCTCTGAGGATGGTGCTGCTGATCATGAAGGAAGAGCTGTGCTTCCCACAACTATGGCCTGGAAATATTCCCTGATATCCCTTCTTTCTTTTCAATGACCTGTCCGTGCAGCTCTTTATAAGACTGGTGCTAGAAGAAGCATTTTCCAGAGCTTTAATTGTATTTGTTATTTTAATTGAGATAATTAGGAGGCAAAAGATATTTGTTAATGCTAGAAAACAGAGGAAAGCATCTTTTACTTTACATGCATGGGCAGCAAAAAACCCACAAATGTCCCAATAGCTGAAGTATTAGGTTCTGCCATGCTTTCGGGTAGTGCAAAGCCTCAACTGAAACATGCATTGCAAGTAAATTGCAGCCTATTTTTTCTTGAGCATTTGGGGTGGAGGAGGTTCCCAGCACACAAGTGCCATGTGTTCCACATTGCTTGCTCCAGTGGGAGGCTGCTGGCCCTGGGAGATGAGAGAGGGAGGCTGAGGCTGGATTCAAACTTAAAGCTCGCCTAAGGGAATGAAAGAGGATGAGATAGCTAAACAATAAAGGGTTTAATTTCATCCTCCCCACGTAAGCAAAGCTCCTCACCATGTAACAATTTTTACAAAGTGCCAGAGAATCTGTTACGGTCATGTGAGCCTATTTCTACTTTTCCCAGTGGGACTATGTGTGTGATAGCAATAACTTCAAATTGTTTTTCTTTATATAGTAATATCTGGCCATATGTTTAAACTCTTTGTGTTTGGGAGCAATAGTTAAAGCGTTTGTTTTCTCATGCCTATGGATTCCCTGACTTGGAAGGAATTTTGTCAAAGAAAATCCTTGCCTTTCTCACACTCTTCCTGCTTGCTGCTGTGAGCCAGTGTTGTTCTCCAAGCACTTTTAACCTAGTTTGCCACACTTCTCTGGTTGTAAACCATTAATGGCAGACATTTAATGCTGGGGGGTGATCCACAAAATCCCCAAAGCTGCTTCTTAATCCCAGGGTATAATTACAATATCCCGTGACTTTTCTTCTAATTTTCTTTTAAACGAAATTTCAGACAATCAATTTCCTCCTGATAACAAAAGTGTCACTATCTGTTTTCATTCTTTCTCTCTGCTCCCTGAGACCAAAACCAGCACCTCCACAAAATCCCAAGCCTTTTCCCAAAGTTTCATGCAGTCTACAGGGCTCTTTACATTGACTCCTGGAATCAGATTCTTCTTACTGGTANCAAATGACTTTTGTTCTCCAAATATTCTTTAGACATAAGGTGCTCTGAGATAAGGGAGGTAATCACAGATCATCTGTATGAATCTTCGCAGGGTCAGGGCTGTAACAGGCCCTGTTTTTTAAATGGAAAGTAAAAATGTGGAACACGTTCTCATTTCAGAAAATACTTCTGCAGAAACACAACAACTTAGTGGACAGAAAACTACAGCCTAGCTGCTGAAATGCTGGGTCCTTCTAAAATGAAATTTTATAAAGAACTGTCCTTCTGTACACAGAAATGCTGAGGACAGAGTCTAAGGACGAAGAATCTAGCTTTGAGCTTTGCTTCAAATGTTGTACTTCAGTGTACCAAAAGCAACATCTGTTTCTTAATTAGGTGCTGCTGATTAGTGATACCACTCTGAAATGTATTCCACTTAAAGATGTAACTCATGATTACATGTCCTACCCATCAAGATATTGAGGCCAAACCCATCAGCATACCATCTTTGCATAGAAGAAATGTTCAAATGAATTTTACTACTCAGAGGATACTCTTTCATTATTCATGAGTTTTCTTTTTAATATTTAATCGACAAGGACTAGGTGAAGCTGCCTGGACTAGCTGGCTGTCTTAACTTGCTGCAAAGCAGGAATATTTCCAAGTCAAATCTTAAGTCAAATAAAGTCTAGGTGAAAGCTGATATAAACAACTAGAGATCCGCTGCATATGGTCTGGAGAGGAGGAAGTCAGCTGGAGGCCGCTGTTCCCATGCGCTTCACATAGCCCTGCATGTGCAGCATAGGATCCCCCTCCCTGGCAGCTCCCACAGCAGAACTCCCCACCTAGAACTGGAGAGTGGCTCCTTCCTACCTCTTGTTGCAGTGTCTGGCTGGGGCCAAGGAACACCCAGAAAGCCTTCACACATGACTCCTTGGAGCTGCATTACCCGCATGGGCTCTCACTGTGGCCTGCAGGCAACTGCATTTGTTGTTATCAGGGCTGAACCTAGAAACTCACCTCCTTCAGTGACACCTCAGTCTTTGTAGCTCATGGCATGGGAAGTGATGTCTGCCAACACACCTGTTTTTAAAGTGTTAAACACTGAATCAAGATCTAGCATGTTTTGACAAGGTGAGTTATCCTTTTTGAAATGTCCTTGGCTTGCTGCCTTGTTCATTCTCATGAGCCTTGTTTGTACTAGCAGGTTGCTGCTTCGACACACCAACGTCATCTGGCGTATTTAAGCTTCATACGTACTGTACCTGCGGGACACGCTGCAACCAGCTAGGAAGCCCCAAGAACATGTATTTCAGGTGCATTAGAGCACTAATCCTTCCTCTCTTTTCAGTTTAAGGTTGTTTCTGATCTGCACTCTTTGGGGAAGGACTCTCTTGTGTGTGTGTCTGGGTGGGGGGGAAAGATTATTAAGAACCACATGTTTAATAAAACCTGCCAGTAAGTGTTTTGCAGTGCATAGAGCAATGCCATCGTACTTTTGGAAATCAAAATCACCTTGTTGCAGGTTTCTGCATGACTATTGGAGCACAGTATGGCACAGTTGTAGAGGAAACTCTCAATATTCCTATTCGTACAAGTTATGGGCCATGGCATATGGTGTCTAACGTGACAGTTTTAACCTTGTGCCTTCATTGAAGATGACAAGCAGATAAATCCTAGGAGTTATTCTTCCAAAGAATAACTAGTGACATTGTAATGCCTGGTTAAGGTGGTAGTAGTAGTTAATTATCCATTTGCTGACTCATAAAATCTTTTTTTGAGGAATAAAACAATGTATAAAATGACAAAAAATCGGCACATAGATCCATAACTTTTCTCACATTTGACTTTTTGAGATGGATGTAAATGTATTTTATCAACGGTTGAAATATGTTCCTTCTGTGGACAAGCGTAATGCCAGGACTGTGTACTAGGGAACTAAATTTGTTTTCTTCTCTCTCTCTTTCTCTTTAACCTTGATAGAAGTGATCCTTACTGAATTTAAGTTTTGTGGAAACTTGTTTGCTTTACAAAGCCTCATTTTTATTTGAAAATAAAAAACATGCTTATTTTTAATCTTTCATATTTAAATTTACTTAGAGCACAGAGAGGATACAGAGAATAGCTTCTCTCAATATGTGTATTATTCACTTTACAGGTGCCAATATAACCTTTACATGCAACAAATTCATTTAGGATACATGAGAATTACCATGAAATTAGCCTACATTAAGCATGGGACCAAAGTGCGGAAAATGTCCTTCTACTAAGGCTACCAGAACAAAGATAGTTGCATGAAGTGCTTTGATATTTATGCTTTTGTTTCTAAGTAGGGAATCTGAAATGAACAATTCTTTGTAGATGAGGAGTGGCTAAGGACTTTGGGTTTGCCTAGTTTGGAGAAAAGGAGGCTGAGGGGCGACCTCATTGCTTCCTGAGGAGGGGAAGGGGAGAGGGAGGTGCTGAGCTCTTCTCCCTGGTATCCAGTGATAGGATGCATGGGAATGGTTCAAAGCTGCGCCAGGGGAGGTTTAGACTGGACATTAGGAAGCATTTCTTTACCGAGAGGGTGGTCAAACACTGGAACAGGCTTCCTAGAGAGGTGGTTGATGCCCCAAGCCTGCCAATGTTGAAGAGGCTTTTGGACAAGGCCCTTAATAACATGCTTTAACTTTTGGTCAGCCCTGAAGTGGTCAGGCAGTTGGGCTAGATGATCATTGCAGGTCCCTTCCAACTGAAATATTCTATTCTATAAATTATAAAGTTGCACTGCCTGATTTTATTTTTATTTTTACCCTGAGGAAAATATAAGCTATAATTCTCAGATTTCATTAACTGGGGTATGTCCTGCTACAAGCCACAGCACTGTAACTCTACAAAGCCATGAGATGAATGGTGGTCATTACTGCCGTAACACAGCACATCGCTGCGAAAAGAGCTGATCAGTTTGGTGGACTTTTTTTCAGGAAAACCTTAGAAGCATTTACCTGGGCTAGTGGAGAGAAGCCTGCCCTGAAATCAGGCTAGATAAATGTACTGAGGGAACAAACAACCCAAAGTTGTACTCAGTGCAAGACAAGAAATCCAGGTTTCAGGAAGGAAAGCTCTTTTTTCACATTTAGAGATGTTGATCACCTTGCAGTCACTTGAGTCTACAACATGCTGATGGAGTGGCCTACAGCATGAGCTTTCCCACCCATGTCAGATTTCTGTTTCTGGAAATCATGAAACATTCACATCTTACACACCTAGCCTGGTGAGTGAAAGCCCAGGCTGTTTGCCCAAATAAAAAGCCAATCTTCCACAACAGAAGAGTGACCTGAAAACATTGGTCTGGGGGCTGCTCTGGGTCTGGTTTCACCATATCCCTGAATTCTTGAAAGAAACCCAGAGTCTGCAATACAGAGCTGCAACTCCTCGGAAATGTCATGGGAATTTTTAGGTTTTCATCATGTTCAGCCCTATAAAACTTCTGTGAAACATCTACTAACAGGGCAGTTTATACACCAGTCCCTTGGACATGTGTTCCTTCTGTCTTGCTGCAAGGTTTGTTCCCACCCATACGTGCTTGTCCTCTAATGCTGTTCAGAAGAGTCAGATTTGGGGAGAAGTCACTAGGATTTCTTCCATTTTCAAGATGAGACGTATCTACCCTTTAGGGAGAGTGTTTTTAAGTCCTTTTCACAATTATATTTGCTTGATGTCTAATCACCATCTTTTCCTTTTTCTTCTCCAGTTCTGCACTGACAGAACACACCGGAGGGTTGTTTAAGAAGTTAGAGAAGCTGTGAAGACTCTGTTTGTGCCCTAGGGTACTCAGTTGTACCCTAAATCCCACCAGACAGAACAGAAAAAAGCATTTCATGCATGCTTTCAGGGCTGCCAGTTCATGGCAGTGTTGCCTCAACACTGCTTTTTAAGGTAAGCCACTACATCCTAAACCACTGCAAGCATGACTTATTTGTGGTCACTAGTTCTAGCTACTGATGTTAAACTATCACTGCTAGGAGAAGAACCATGGCATATCCCAGAATGCTCTGTCTCTCCTGACAACACATTGTTGTCTTCTCACTGTTCATCCATGGCTTTGGTGTTCCAGGGTCTGACAGCCTGAATGCATGGCCAACCTACACACTTCTGCTACTGCCATGGCTTCAAGAATGTAGATTAAGGGCACTTGCAGAGTAATCTATGGAATGTAAATCTTTGTTTAGAGGAAATTCAATTTCCATTCTTTATGTCTGTGCCTGCGTAACCTGGCTGTGATTTTATGACTGGCCTGTCAGAGTGAGCGTGCGTCCATAGCAATAAAACTGTGAAATTATCTTCCTGATCAGACATCCTTTAACCATACTGATAATATTAATTCACTGGAGGAAGATCAGACATTTTCCTGTCACCCTTGAGAACAGTGGCCTCACAGATACAGGGGCACCAGCAGTCTCCTTTTGAGTGCCTCAGTCCTTTTCCCTTTTGAAGTTTAAGATTTAATCACAGAAAGTCACTGACAGGGCAGCAATTTGCCAAGCCTTACTGAGAGTCACACATTCCTCTTACTTCCAAGTTGGAGCGGTGCAACAGAGCTCCAAGTCCCCCTTTTTTTCAGAAGCAAGCAGAGTCATTCTGCCCATCATACTTCTTTCCATTAGATAATCTCCCTCTCTACTATTTTCTTCCTTTCTCACGCCAGTTCCAGCCTTCTTTAGGATCCTTTCATCAGCTTACCTAAACTGCCCAGGCTAATTGGGTGTCTGTTAAACCCTCTGATGGTGCTAAGAAATCCACTCTGCTCTGCTGTTGAATTTTATCCTGGTTATCTGTGTGCAGAAGCTTGCTTTTCCAGGTAATTGGCTGAACTGAGCAGTGGAGCTTGTTTCACTCCAAGCATGGGAAATGTAGATAATGAATTACCTGTTGTGTGATATATTTCATGATCCTGATAGCCTTTAAAATATTTTTCCAGTTCCATTCTTTCCTACAGCATTACAAGTCTGCTTGACAAAGTTATCAGCAGTCTTGAGTTCTTTATATGGAACTGTCATGAAAGATGCATCTGTTTTTCCATTAATGTCTGAAGTGATCTTTGTATGTAACAGCTCTGTAGTCCATTGTACTGCTTATCAGTACCATGTTGGCCACAGCATTGTAACTACAGCTGAACAGTGAGCAGAAAAAATTCCTATCAATCCAGTCAGAAATGCTGTCATTAAAACAACAGAAAATTGTAACATTACAAATAAGAGACTTGAACAACAAATACCCGTTTGAATCCAGGTAATTCTGTAGATCCTAAGATAAGATAGTTGCAGCATTATACTCTAGAAAAAAATGTTGAGGCTTTTTCTCAGCAATACGGGTACCCCTCAAGCTGAGTTTCAGTTTCTTATTGGCATTTTATGAGACTATTCAATGTTTCCAGCCCTCACCAGGAACATTTCGTAAAGATTTTCCCATGATACATCATTTTGTTACTTTCACTGGACAAAGACAAACCTGCTATATTGCATAAGCATATTGCTCCAGTTCATAGATATTTGGCATTAAATTTTGATTTGTTCCTGAGTAAAATCCATGAAGCTGCTATATATGTATAATGCTTTCTATGATGTGTGTGTTCTCTATAACCGCAAAACCTTCTATTTCTTTGTGTTTTACCTGGGTTCAGATGTCATAACTCATCTGACTGTTGTAAGAGGTATACAACTGACCCACAGAAGAGAATATGTGTATCCAGAATCTGCTTATCCTGTTGGTTTGAATTTGTACTGACTTTGTAGATACATAGGGAATACTGAAAAACCTATTCACTCTCAAAAGTCACCCTGTTCCCCAGGCTTTGTTGACTGTAGGCACTTAAATCAGCGATGTTCGTTTAAGTCAAAACTTTCAAATCTTTTCCAAGGGGAAGGGCAATGATAAGCAAGAATTAATTTTATCATCCAGCAAAGTTACCTTCAGGTATTCAGTCAAGCCAATCAAAACCAGCGATCTGCTTTTCTTTGTGACCAGCTCTTTTTTTATAGTAGAACTTGCTCTATGCCAGGAATGCACTCTCTTGTTAGCGATGGTTATAGAAACTAAACTTCCACAATAAAATAGTATATTGTTTTTTATGCTTCACAAGTAGAATAAAATCTAGGCAAAACATTTCCGATGGGTGTTTAGAATTACTAACTGTTGATAAGTGAAGTAGGTGTATTTTGGGGGAGGCATTGAGTATCTTTTATCATTCAAGGTAAAATCAGTACTAAATCTCTCATACACTAGAAGCAATGTAATCAAACAAGCTGATTGGGTAGGAAATAAGGAATGAGGCTAATTGGAAATTTATATTATTTACTGGTGAATGTTTGTGGACAAGCTCTTATCTGTGTTTGAGAGAATGGAATAAAATGTTTCCCATATGATGCCACTTAAGCTTTAAAGGAGATGAGCAGTTTCAGAAAGGATGTTAGTCTTTACTGGTAGGTTGCTTGAACACAGAAAATGCAAGAAAGACTTAATTCCCCTTTTCATTAGAGCTATTGCCTCTTTTCTCCCAGCTTTATACATATTCATGCCTGCTTAGAGGGTTCCTTTACACAGCTGAGCATGGGAATTGCTGTTAGTGACAGTTAGACTCTACCTTCATGTTAAAATGTGTGACAGAGAAAATGGACTGGAGCAGCTCACCTACTCCTGGGCACCAAATTGTTGCAGAGAAGAATATTTCTTTAACTGATTAAAATGCTAGACTGGCTTTTCCATAAATAGCATCCGAATCTTATTGGCCTTGGACACCATGCTTTATCTGAAGTACATTTCATGCTGGAAGCTAGGGTTTGCATTATGGGGTCTTAAAACCTGGAAAGCATGCAGGGAGAAGAAATTTAAAAAGCATGCAGAGAAAAGAAATGTAACATAATGTAGACAAAATAATGAAAATATGTTTTCAGATTTGAAATAGACATGAAGTAGATGCTGCCTGGAATTGGGTGTATTCCCACTGTAAACATTTAAAGCCAAATGCGGTTAGATCCCTGTATAGTCCTATACTTCAGACTGAGAGGTTTTTTGCTGACTTTAGTGGCAGTGGAATTAGGGACAGCATAACCTTCTTGGATTTTGCATGGCAAATGTCAGCTTCTCGTCACAGGACCATGTAATATGCTGGAAAGAACGAATTCTTTAGTTCGTACCTTTAGATTTTTACAGTTCATACTGCTGTGACACAAGGTACTTGAGATACTTGGCCTAAACTCCCAAAGTGCCTGGAGGGCCCTGCCAGTCCTGCGCTCTAGCTGCCAAGCAGCACTTAGGCATCTGTTCTTTCATTTGTTCATTTGAAGGAGCACAGACACTTCTCATAAAGCTATGCAGAAGTTTGCCTTTGCTGATGAAGTAAAATATAAGCTACTATATGATACAAAATAAGAGAAGAAAGATGAAGTTTTCAGACTAGATTTGCTGAACCTCTGTGACTACTTTGTATTACTATACAAGTGATGCAGAATGACTCGATTTAGGCCAGAAGTGGTAGGCAGACTGCTAATAGATATCTTTGACCTTTGTCAAAACGACAGGAATGAATCAATGTGCTATAAACTTGCTCATTATATCAATCTCTAACGGGGGAGTGTGGGGGGGGAAATCTAAGTGCCTTTCAGTTGGTTGAGGGTTTTTTCAAGAAACTACAGCTGAATTGCTGCTGCTTTCTTTAGGAAAATAAAACTGAACAGGGTTATTTATTCTCACAGAAGCCTGTGGAAATTTTGCATGTGTTAGATAGTATAATGCACGAAGCCATTTCTGTTTCTTTAAGAATGGCAAGCTGTTATGTGCTGTCCCATCCATGCCTGTTTTCCACACCTCCCCCTTTCACAGCAGGGCCACAAGTTTTTCTTTTTTATCTTCCCACTCATCTTGGCTGGACAAGGAGGACTCCACCTCCCCTGGAGAGGGCCAGCCCAAAGGCTGTCAGCTCCTGAAGACCTCCTGCCTCTACCCACTGTAAACCACCGACCCAAGTGAAGGGTTTCCCCTGGCACTTCCAGGGCCTTGAACCCATCAGCGCCATTGATGAAGACCTAGAAAACAGTTTGAATTTGTGTAATTATTCCAGGTAGAGATGTCTTGTACCATAATAGCTGCAGTGGACAGGCCTTGCAGTTGTGCAGGATAATGATGTTCTCCTCCCTTTAAAGAAATACGCTATGGTAGTTCCTCTGTGTGTGTGTGTGCTTGCGTGCAACATCCCCACGGTCACGAGCTTGTAGAACTATTTGAATCAATAACCAGGACATTGCTATTGTTTGCAGGAGAATGAAATAATTCGTAAACTATACACTGAATTAAAAATGTAAATCGGCTCAGTTAAACAGGAACAGAAAGCCTTGCAGGGATCCGGCAGGCTAGGTTTCTAACCTGTTCTGGCCCACAGCAGTTCGTTAACCTGCAGAACCCCCCCGGTGCGGCAGCGCTGGCCTCCCCGCAGCGGCGCGGCCGACAGGTGGTGCCCGGGGCCGGCGGTGGGGCTCCGCTCCCGGCCCGGGGGAGGCGGAGGGCGGTGGTCGGGCATTCCCTGGGCCGGGACATCGCGACGAGTGAAGTGGGAACGGCAGTAGGGAAATAGAATCAGTGCAACACGAGCAGGAAAAATCCAGACTTCGTCCCGTGTTGCTCGGGTAGGAGGTTTCCTTTTGTCACAGCTTTTCCAGCCCCTGGCCAGATCCCAGGGTTTCCGGTTATTTGGTACAGGAGTCGTAATAAAGCCTTGCCACAAATTATACCCCTTCCGGTTTAAAAGTGGTTTATTGCAGATACTTTTTTTTGTAGCACAGGAAGCCTTGTTGGCAGTGTATTTTAATTATGCTCTGAAGCTAATCAAGGAAAGAGAGACTGTTTTGAACACAGGAAGCTAAACAGCTGATCATACATCTGAGTGCCTGTTTCCATGGGGGATGTACGAGTACTTATGTGTTGCTCAACTCCCAGCACATCAGCAATCTGTTAAATGGATATAAAGTGCAGGCTTTATTAGGAAGGGGAAGGGGAGGGTACATACTACCCAATGTTAGGCACCTGCTCTCTCTTTGCAGTCACCAGAGGGAGAGAGGCAACTGAGATCACGAGACTCTGAATCACCCCGGGGAAAACCCCTAGCTCTTTTCACTAACTGTAGAGGAAGCCTAAAGAGGCTAAATGGAAATTAAGTACCTACTAGCTGTGGACTTAGTACACCTGAGGCTAATTCCCATGATTGCCATATCTGAACTACTTTTGTGAACTGTTACTGGAGGTAATAAGGTTCCCACTAAAAAGCCCCATTTCCTTCATTTACCTCCATTTTTAGAGTCAAATCTTTCTTTGGTATTAAAAGCAGAGGTGTATATATTGGAACAAAGCTCACTTACTCTTTGAAAGCTACGTGGTATGTGGTGCATGATGTATTGTATCATATATGTCAATGTACTGTATTGCCTGGTCTGAATGGTTAACAGCTATGTGGCGCACGTGCCACTTCCCAAAGGAGAGCCTCCCGGCGTCTCCAACAGCTGCTCTTACTATGCTGCTGAAGCGTCTCGTTAGCTGGGGAAAGCGCAAACCCTCTCTGGCAGCCTCTAAATTACATTGGAGATTATTGGAACCACACTCACAGCAAGTAAGGCCATTTAGGTGAACTGCAAAAGCACTGACAACTGAAAGGTTACTAGGACATTTGGGGTGTCCTGAACCTTTTTACAAAGCCCGGAAGAAAGAATTTTCCCTGGTTTGAATCACTAGAGGACTATGATGAAAGTGAAGCTTAACTGGTGTAAAACAAGCAGGAGCGAGGCAAGGCTCAGACCTGGAACATGTGTGTTCCCAGCTAAATCTTTCAGCAGGTTCAAAATGTTCCCTGCCCCTGTAACCCAATTGATTTGTTTTCTCTGAGCATGTCTTGTCTATTTCAAGCACTCAGTAAACATGAACTTTAGCTCTTCAGCGGGAAAAGGAAAGACAGAAAATTATTTGTCTACTATTGCTGTGTTACAGGCATACAGCTTCAACTGAGTATTCAGCCAACCTGTTTGGCAGGCCTTCCTGGCTTTGCAGTTAAGATTCCTATTTGCAGCTTGCAGAATAATTATAGAGGGTTTTCAAAGGACCATTCGAGTTCTGCTGCAGTGCAGAACCGTGGTGAGAAAGTTCACGGATCCCACCCGGCCCTGTGCAGTGTCTGTTAAGCATCATGCATGCCTGTGCTTTTGACATACTCCATTTCAAGGTGACTTGCCAAAGCATTTTCTGCCTTGTCTTTCTCCTCACTGCAGCTGCATTCCTGTTTCTTGTTGCTCAGTATCAGCGATAGGACGCTGGGTCAGGGCTCAGTTGTCTCGTGTTCTTTGTGGATAATGAGAGGGGGGGCACACATTCAGATGCAGAAAAGCAGCAAAGTTCTTTTCAAGTGAGCCTGAAAAACCGCAATCCCCACTTCCTACTGCTCTAACGCTGGAAACCTGCCAGGATCTCGAGAAGAAAAGAAGCACCGAGGCAATTCTGCTTTTGTCCTGGGTTTGCTAACTGATCTCGAGACACCTCGGGACGCCTCTGTAAACAGATATTAATCAAGACGAAACCGGGAGCAGGGGAAGGACGAGGGGCTGCCTGCTGTACGGGTGGCTTTGGCCACCCCTGCGAGCGCGGGGCCGGGCGAGGGCAGCTCCGTCCCGCCGCGCTGGCAGACGGGGGCCAAGCGCCG